>PVKM010035592.1:0-15100 GCA_004027735.1 Carollia perspicillata | reverse complement strand
CAGTGGTGTTGAGACATAGGCAGTGAACAGGGAGTCTCAGGGATACATCCCACAGTGCTCACCTGTCCTTGGTGGAACCCGACTTCTTACGAGGCGCCCGTCTCCTTATTGACCGACTGTCAGTGTGAAGCATTTTCTCCACACAGCTAGGTCAAATCCATCTCCTGGTGACTGCCAGCCCCCTTCGCCCTTATTCTGCTCCCTGGAGCTAAGTAGCCGAATCTAACCCTTCCTCCCCATGACAGTCAGTTCCATTCCCCCCAAATCTTCTCTCTTCCGAGATGAACAGTGCACATTACACGACCTCAGTAACAAGTCAACGATCACTGTGTGACAGCCCAGTGCGTGTGAAGCCCAGCGCATGTGCTAAACGGGACCCTAAAGTGAGTAAATGGTCTCCTTGCTCTTCAGGCGAACAGGGTGAAGACAGAAGCATGGACAATGGACCCTAAGTCAAAGAAGGCTGATAAGTACTATGAAAAATGTTCAAAATTTGCTTTGATGTAGCTCTGGGGAAAGAGTGGGCTAATTCAACTTGGGGGAGCCAAAAAGGCTTCAAAACAAAGAGGGGATCTGAGTCAGAGTTTGAAAGACTTCCACAAGTAGATGTGGGAAGGAGGCAGGTGGTGAGCAGGAACAGCACTGGATACAAACTTGAGGACCTTGGTTCTTACCTTCCTGTTTGACCTTGAGCATATTTTAAATGAGGGCCCTGCACTTGATGACTTCTAAAATCTGATGATGGAGGTCACAAGGGGTGCGGTTAGTCAGAGTGTGCCCACCGTCGGCCAGAGTCTGAGAGTGTGAAGCCCTGCCCGTGTCGAGGCGGTGGTGTGAGCGTTTGGGTCAGGACAGGAAGGTAATTCATACACTGTTTCTTCTGCCTGTTGTACTGAGGCAGCACTCTCACCAATCTGATATGTCTTTTTGGGGACACTGACAGTGTCCTTAGAATGTGATGCTGGCACCACCGTCACCACGGCCACCAGCAACAATATTTCTTTAGCAATTACTCTGAGCTGGACACCTTTGCAAGTACTTTAGGCATTTATATTCATGTTGCACCGAATCCTTACACCAGCCCTATGACATAAGTTCGTTTTATTATTCCCATTTACCAGCTGAGAAAGCAAAAGCACAGAGACTTCAATAGCTCGCCCAACTTCAGAGCGCCAGTCTGGTGGCAGAGCTGGGATTTGAACTCACGCAGTCAGGCTTCCCACTTCACTTCTTCAGTAGAAACTGCAAGGGCCGAGGGGAACACAGGCATGTTCTGCCTCACCAGGCGGAGTGGAGCGTGGCACTAGAGCTTCCCCATTCACTCAGCCGAAGATAGCATTGGCGTTGCTGGAAGCCACACCACAGTGATGACTCGGATTGAGCTAGCCATCTCCTAAAGCCCCTAAAACACTTTGACATGAGCCACCCTTAAACCAAGTCGTGCCCACAGAGTTTAGTAGTTAATCCTAGATGTTGGGCTCTTCATTGAGCCCTAAGGCATCCTAGGTTTTAGCTCAGAGCTACACCCTATGGTAATCTCGAAACAAGTTATCAGTGTCATCTCTCCCAGTTTAGTATTAAGGTAACAGCTAACAGTTAGTGGAGCATTAACTTTGTGCAGGGCCCCCTACTACATGTGTTTCATGTAGTGTCTTATATGATAGTTTAGTCTTTACATGAAATCTGTTGTTGTTGTCGTCATTCACATTTAAGAGAATAGGAAATCAAAGCCAGTGAAGTTAAGATGCTGCTGAGGATCCAGTTAGGAAATAAAGACCCAAGGTGGGTATCGAGGACAGTCTGACGCGGGGTCCTGAGCTCACCTGCTCTCGGACCCCTTTGCATCATCCATGAACGCATCACTATCTAAGTCAATGACAAAAAACATTAAGCAGAAGCAAGGGCAGAACTCCAAGGTGAGTTATATCCCTCCTGGTTTACACGAAGCTAGTACTTGCGTAGTCCTAAACAGTTCGAGACTGAGGCTCTTCTCACATAATACCGAGGGCCAGAGAAGCTGAGCAATTCCTCCAGACCCACCCGCCGAGGGAAGAACGTAGATGGAGAAGTGAGTGATGCGGAGAGGTCAAGCCCTCCATTCCATCAGCACACACCTCCCAGGTGGATGAGACACCGTCCACAACGCTCTGCAGTCACAGCGTCGTCGTCTCCACCGCAGCTCTCCCCCTTGTTTGCACGCGTCTCCCGAGGGCTTTACTGACAGCCTCCCTGCAGTGAGTGTCCACTTCATCGAAGACCCGCCCCCCGCCGATCATGGCATGTGGGATTAGTGTGTCCTGACCGACTCTCAGTGAGCACACGGAACTCTCTGTTCTGACGGTTTTCAAGTCAGCTGTGTAATAATTCAGCGTAGGATTCTTTTCAAGGAGTGAGCATCAGTGTGAGGTTTTCCGAGACCTGCCAACACCCTGAAAACTGAGCTCGTCATCATCTCCGGTGGTCAGGCACCACTGAAGGGTTGCCCTGGGTCACCCTACACTGAGCCTGTGATTGACTTAAAGCTGCCAAACACACCTCTGCCACCTAAAGCACCTCTTTATCTAAAGCTTTCCGACTCCCAGTGGTTTCCTTGGTAGAGAAGAGAGGAAGTCTGGAGTGTTTTGTTTTCCTTCTACCTTCTGTTGCAAATGAATCTGGGAAGTCCCTCCTTTTGTCATTAATGTTTTCAGGAATCTCAGCTCTACCTGACACTCCAGGCCTAGTCCACTCAGTCGTATTGGCTTTTTGTCACAGCCAGTGACAAGGACTCTGTCCTTGACCAAACGTGACTCAGGCCTTGCTGAATCCAACGGAGCCCCTTCCTTGGGCTTGTTCTCCAAGAGCCCAGTTTTAGCAAGACTCCCACTAAGTCAGTTTATCCAAAATCTCCCACGCTTGATATCTGACCAAACGCTTCACCCCAACCACCCCCCAAGTAATGCCTGGTCAGCATGGCCTCCGCAGGAATCCTATCTGGTCAGTGTAGCCAGAAGCCCCCTTAACCCTGAGGCTTCCTCTCACTCATTTGCCGACTCCAGACCCTCCACCTGGCTCCTTGGCTGTTTTCCTCGTTGTGTTCAGATCAAGAGCCAAGTTTCTTTCCCATTCCGCAAGACCCCAGAGCAGTGAGAGCAGTCCGCCCGCCTACCACAGTAGTCCCGGGTGTAGTCTACCTGAGTGTTCTAACAAGTAAAATACCAAATTTTTTAACACTTCCTTTGGGCTTTTTAAATACGTACTTTAAAAGTGAGAGCTTATCCAACCATTTCTTATTAGCCTCAAAAAGGAGAACTCAGCTACTGCATTGTTATAGTCACACAGGAAATGCCGAAATGATTTTACAAACAGAGGCAAAACTGGAAAAGCCGGTCACTGCCCACAGGCCGACAAGCGGTTGCACTCCAGAGAGACAATCTGCATTTAGTGGAGAGAATTATTTACATTACTATCGGTTTTCCATAAACCAACTTCTGTTTCTACAAACTTCGAACAGCCCAATCAAAAACTAGCAAAGGGAGACTTGTCTACAAAATCAAATAACCTCCAAAGGGTCTGGCAGTCCATTGAAAGGAAATCCAGTAATCTCTTGATTTCAAAACCTTCCAGTTGTTCCCTATACCAAGGTCCAACAGCAGTAAAAATAAGTCCAGAAGATAAAAAGAATGAAAAGCAGAGATAATCAGGGACCATTTATACAGAATTAAGATGGTCACGTTACATGGTTGTGTTACCTTCGGCAATTTTACTTCACCTCCCTGTACCTCAATTTCCTCATCGATAAAGCAAGCATAACAGTAAGTACCTATTGTGTAACCGAGTTAATAAGTGGTGAAGTCTCAGTAAAACAATAGCTGTATTCGTTATGCCTCTTTGGAGCCTGTGACCGTGACAGCATGCCTCTCTTTGCTCTAAAAGGTAATGCCAGGTGAGCCCAAGGATTCTACCGTAACAATCACAGGTCCACAATGTGATGCACATTAATGCTTTCTCCCAGGGCTCCCATTGCTGCAGGCAGACTAACAAGTTCCTCTTCGCCAAGTGTAAGATTCAAGTGTAGAAAACCTGTATCACCATTGCCTTCTTTTACTTGAGAGACGACATTAGCGTCAAGTGTGAGATTCTCTTTGTTAACCAGGAGTGTCTAGCAGGAGTCGAGGAAGTTAAAATCTCCTGTCACAATTATACCCCGCCTCTGTGCAGGTGATCTCTATACCAAAAGCATCATCTATCTTCCCTCTAGCGGGACCAGTTAGAACAATTCCAGTGCCATTACTTCAATTGCCCTTATAATTTTGTCCTCACCCAGACACTCTAACCACAAGTTACAGAGATTATGATGGTGGTTGCCCAGGGCTGGGGCATGGGAGAAGCAGGAACAGCCTGGTAAATGGAACAAACTTTCCATTATAACACGAATAAGGTCTGCGGATCTGATGTGTAACATGGTGAATCTGCTTGATAATACTGTACTGTATAATCAAAATTTGCCCCTGGCTAGTGTGGCTCAGTGGATTGAGCACAGTCCTGTGAACAAAAAGGTCACCAGTTCAATTCCCAGGGCACATGCCTGGGTTGCAGGCCAGGGCCCCAGCGGAGGGTGTGTGAGAGGCAACTACACATGATGTTTCTCTCCCTCCCTTCCTCCTTCTCTAGAGGTGAATAAATAAAATCTTAAAAAATAAATAAATATTAGATACATAAGTCCAAATGGAAAAAAATTGCTAAGGGGGGAGTAGAAATGTGTTCTCACCACCACCCCCCACCCCCCAAAAAATGGTAAATATGTAAGCTGGTGGATATTTTAATTAATTCAGTGGTAGAAATCCTTTCATAATGTATATGTATAGCAAATCATCATGTTACACACTTTAAATATATTACAATTTTATTTGTCAATTATACCTCCATAAAGCTGGGGGTGGGGGGTGACAATACATTTGTAGAGAAGTGACAAGACAGAGGAAAGGGCTTTAGGCTTCAGGGGTGACAAACCGTGGGAAGGTGCACATGTGGCAGAGACAGATCCAAGGTTCGGGCTGAGTCAGCGAGGACTGCTGTGTAGATTCCTCTGGTATCAGCTCTAGGAGAGTAAAAGTCTAGAGCTCTCTCCAGTAGTTAAGAATCCTCCTTCCCTTCCTGATAGAGACAGAAATAGGAGAGTTGTTCTTGTGCGTGCTTCTTCTTAATTGCCTTCAGCTGAAAATATTCTGCATGCCAAAAGTGGCCTGTTTGGGATCGCATCCTCTGAACCATTCCCTGGTATACTTGGCAGCAATCGGTGGTTCTCCTCGGTTCCTTTTCTCAAATGTTTCACTGAACTAGTCACGTCCTTTCCCGGCTTCATTTCATCTCTGATCCCATTTCGTCGAGTTTCGTCACTGAGATTGGTACGAGGATGAGAGTCACATCCCCAGAGTAACGTGGCACCCATTCTAAAATCTGCCCACCTGGCCTTCTGAGTTTTATTTGGCTACTCACTTACAGTGACGGACATCAAAACCCAAATTTTCCTGAAGAAGAGCTTTTTATCCATACATGCAAATACTTAAGGATTTTCCTGACACATATTCCCAGTAATAATTTAAATAAATTCCAGAATCCAAGATTAAGTCAGGTTGAAAACCAGTATAACAATTTTAACTAATCCATACAGTAATTTAACTCCTGGGAATAATTCCTCAGGAAACAATACGAAGTATGAGCAAAGATGACAAAATTATACTCTGCAACATTATGTGTAATAGTGAGCACTTGAAAGCAAACAGAACATTAAAAAAAGAGTTGCCTGGTGGAATAATCACGGTGCTTCCGTTCACTGGACTTATGCAGCCATTAGAAATTCCACTTACAAAATATGTTTGTTGGTATGGCGATCTCTTCATGATAGATGTTAAATGGAAAAAGCAAGTCACAAAACTATAATAACATCTTGAATATAGAAAACCATGGATATTGCATTTATCGAGGGACTCATCTAGTTGAAAGAAATACTCAAATCAGCTTAAGAAAAAGCAAACAAACAAGCAAGGGCACTGCTGGACCCCAGGTGGCAAGCAGGAGCTCTCTGGAAGCAGGGCAGTGCTCTCTCCTGCCCCCAGGACCCGTGCTCCCCAATTCTAGTTCCTTCATTTCTTCCTCTGCCCACCAGCTTTTTCTCCTCTGCTGCATGGAACCCGAACATGACTCCCAGCTGAAACACACAGCAGAGGCTGGCTAGATTCTCTGTAACGCAATTCCAAATTCCTGGCATATAGAATTGAATTGGCCCAGCTTGGGTAGGCCAGTCCACCTCTCGTCCAATTGGATATCATGAGCGGTCAGTTTGTCCACCTGGCTGCAGGTCTTCTCAGTAGGCGCGTTACTGGGGCAGCAGGAAGGGAAACGGCAGATGCCTGAAAGGCAGGTCACGGTATTGTCACAGAAGAAAAGAAATACACCAAAATTTTAACAATATTTATCAGCGACAGACTGGATCACAGTGGTCCTCACTTTATATTCTTTTATGTTCTGCGAGTTTTCAACACTGTTCTGAATAATTTTTAGAATCAGGAGAAAAGTGGGTTTGGTTTTGCTTTTTAATATGTAACACGTCTTGGGGCCCATCTCTAACATGTGCCAGCTTGTTGGGTGTGCGAATGAGAAGTCGAATGATTAGCGGACATTCTCTGTCCTCAGTGACTCCACCTGCTTGTGCTGGCTGCACCTTCCTGGGTTCGTCCGTACCTTGCCGAGGCCTGGCAGGATTCTAAATGTACCTGCATCCAGTGCCACTCGGTTCCGTACCTCTGAACTCCAACAGCAACTCCAGTCTGTACTACGGGACGTACCTACTGATTGTGCGCATTGGTTGACCCTTGAATTGTTTCAAATGACTATATCTCATCTTCCCCCAGACGGCTGATTTTTAAAATAAGAAAAACCACTCTTCATTTTTCGTTAATGCCCTTTAAGGTGACTAGACTGATGCACGTTGGGTGCAGTAACTACGAGGTCGCTGGTTAAAACTCACTTTGAACTGACTTTCCCACAACCACTCTTTGCTGGTCTCCTTGCCTAGTATTTAAACCGTCAGTTCTTCCCACACTTGTATGAAATGAGTCATGACTTCTCTTCCACTGTCCACACTTCCTCCATCTGCACGTGTCAGTCAGCCAGCACGCACAGTTTCATGATCACAAAAGCAGGGCCATGAATGTCTATTTCAGTTAAGAGTTTGGGTAGAGTGTAAAATCACATTTAAGTGTTTCTTCTTTCATGTACACAGGGAATTCTATCCCTGAATTTATGACATATGATCTCTAGATGAGATTTTGTGAATTTTACTACTGTTAGAGCTAGATTAGAGTTTTAAAGATGTCCTCGTGGTTCCCTTTGAATACGACTTTTGGTTTTCATGGGAGAGGTGACACAATATACTATGAAGCCGAAAAGACCAGGGTTTCACATTGCAGCTCAAATGATAAGACCCATTAGCAAGATATGTTACCTCTCTGAGCCTTGGTTTGCTCATTTATAAAGTGAGAATAACACCTGCCTCTCAATGTAGTAAAGATTAAGTATTTGTGCAACACCTGTCACGTGTTAGATAGACAGCAAACATTTGCTGAACAGACGAACTGAAAATAAAGTTTAAAAAAATGAAATAAACTATGAGGAAAACACCCATATAATTGTCCTTAAGAGCAGTGACCTTGATAATAAATAAGTTCAATTAAAAAAAAACAGGATTTGGACTTCCAGCCAAGATGGAGACATAGGTAGATACACTGTGCCTCCTCGCACAACCCAAAGAAGGGCAATAACAAATTTGAAAACAAAAAACAACCAGAACTGACAGAAAATCAAACTGTATGGAAGTCCAACAACCAAGGAGTTAAAAAAACATTCATCCAGACTGGTAGGAGGGGCGGAGATGGGCAGCTGGGACAGAGAAGATGTACAGCAAGGTGGTGTCTGGCAGACCAGGGGTCCCACATTTGTGAGCAGGTAAACCGGGAGAAACAACTGGGGAGCAAGACAGATAACACAACCCTGGGTTCCAGTGCAGGGAAATAAAGCCTCAAAATCTGACTGGAAAAAATCTGTGGGGGTTGCAGCGGTGGGAGAAACTCCCAGCCTCACAGGAGAGTTCATTGGAGAGAACCACAGGGTCCTTGAATGTATACAAACCCACCCACCTGAGAATCAGAACCAGAAGGATCCAGTTTGCTTGTGGGTATCAGAGGAAGTAACTGAAGGCTGGCAGAGAGCTGAGCAAGTGGCACTATTCCCTCTTGGAGCCCTCCCCCACATACAGCGTCAGAGTGCAGCCACATGGGTTGCCCTGCCCTGGTGAACCCTAAGGCTCTACCCCTTACTATGTAACAGGTGTGCTGAGACAAAGGAAAAAAATGGCCCAAATGAAAGAACAGATCAAAGTTCCAGAAAAAACACAACCAAGCAACAAAGAGATAGCCAACCTATCAAATGCACAGTTCAAAACAGTGGTAATCAGCAGTCTCACAGAAATGGTTGAATATGGTCACAAAATAAAGGAAAAACTGAAGGCTATGAAAAGTGAAATAAAGGAAAATGTACAGGGAACCAACAGTGATGGGAAGGAAACCAGGATTCAAACCAATAGTTTGGACCAGAAGGAAGAAATAAACATTCAACCAGAACAGATTGAAAATATAAGAATTTTTTAAAAAATTAAGAGAGGCTTAGGAACCTCTAGGAAAACTTTAAACATTCCAACATCCAAATTATAGGGGTACAAGAAGGAGAGAAGGAAGAGCAAGAAATTAAAAACTTATTTCAAGACATAATGAAGGAGAACTTCCCCAATCTGGCAATAGAAATAGACTTTCAGGATGTCCAAAAAGCTCAAAGAGTCCCAAAGAAGCTGGGCCCAAGGAAGCACACACCAAGCACATCATAATCACATTACCCAAGATTAAAGATAAGAAGAGAATCTTAAAAGCAGCAAGAGAAAGGAGACAGTTACATACAAAAAAGTTCCCATAAGACTATCAGCTAATTTCTCAAAAGAAACCTTACAGGCAAGAAGGGGCTGGAAAGAAGGATTCAAAGTCACAAAAGGCAAGGACCTACATCCAAGATTACTCTATCCAGCAAAGCTATCACTTAGAATGGAAGGGCAGATAAAGTGCTTCCCAGATAAGGTCAAGTTAAAGGAGTTCATCATCACCAAGCCCTTATTATATGAAATGTTAAAGACTCTTATCTAAGAAAAATAAGATAAAAAATATGAACAGTAAAATGACAACAAACTCACAACTATCAACAACTGAACCTAAAAAAACAAAAACAAGAACATATTAAGCAAACAACTCGAATAGGAACAGAACCAGAGAAATGGAAATCACAAGGAGGGTTATCAGCAGGAAGGGGGAAGGGAGGATTGGGGGAATGCGGGAAAAGGTACAGGGAATGAGAAGTATAAATGGTAGGTACAAAATAGACAGGGGGAGTTAAGAATAGTATGGGAAATGGAGAAGCCAATGAACTTATATGTATGACCCATGGACATGAACTAAGGGGGGAGGGGAATGCAGGGCAGAGAGGAATAAGGGAGGGGGAAATGGGACAACTGTAACAGCATAATCAATAAAATATATTAAAAATGAAAAGAAAAGTGAAAAAAAACACAGGGTTTACCCACTAAAAAAGAAAAGATGCAGAAGTCCTTTTAGAATCAAATTACAGGAGTGAAGGTCAGCCACTCCTTGGATAAAATGTAGGCGGGGAGAGGAGGTGGGTGGAGGGGGCGGAGCCTAAAGAGGAAGCGGTGCTCCTCCCCCAAGCCTCACTTCAACCTTAGTCTTAAAGCTGAAGAGGCAGCACCAGATGAAGTCTTAGACCACACGAACCTCCCCAAATGAGAAGCCAAGAAGACTTGGTGAAAGTTTCCTCTTAAATTTCCTGGGGAGAGATTCAGGTATAGAAATACCCTTCCTGCCACCTACCGGAAGCAGGAGAAACTACTGACAGCTTCAGGACCAGGTAACAACCAGGAGGCACCAGTCTTCATTCTCAGCCTTCCCCAGAAGGACACAGTTGGGTTTCAGTCCTGGCTTTACTGATGAGGCAATGTAATTAGGGGAGATGCTTACTGAGTTTTTTAAACTGTTCTTATCATGTAAGTCTCAGAATGCAAAATGACAGCTAAGAATCTAGTTTACTGGGATTTCCAGGAAAGAGAAGGAAGATATTTAGTTTTCTCTTTCACTTCTCTTTTGCTACAGAAGGTTGGGGACAGTTCAGTTAAGATTGTATAAGTGGGTGAATCATTTTTAACACTATGCCATTCTCAAGATAGGTGCTGGCATGACGGCTGGTCGGTGGCCCTGGAGATGCTGACTTCCTCCCTAGAGCAGGGATGGGGCTGAGGACGGGAGTCCTGGGCTGGAGCCCAGAGTTCTGAGCATCTTGTGGGAACTTGGGCACAAGGCCTAGTCCTGGCCGACTCCCGCGGGCCTTTCTTGAGTACCAGGCCAAGATAACACAAGCAATCCCTCTCCCTCCCCTCTAGAATGCTCCCTCCTCCCTGGCACCCTGGTCCCTCTCTCCTACCGTCAGAGGTTGAGTCCTTTAGTTTGATTAATATGACCTATAGCTCTGTCAGTTTAGCTTCTATTGTACAAAGTTAAGGCATTGTACCACATGCCTCATTAGGATTAAAGAACCCTTAGGATTAAAGAACATGTCATACTCAGACTTGACACCCAGGGGAGGAGAAAGGAAGACTCTCAAAGGCCAGAAGTTTGGAGATGGAAGGAGAAGGGCAGACAGCTTCTAAAGGGCATTGAGGTCCTAGGGTGCTCAAGGGGCGGCTCAAAGCAACCAGACTAGATTTAGGTCATCACTTGGTCTAGGAGCCCTCCTTACAGATGAGTGTCTACGCCGGTGATTGACACTCGGACCTCATCTGTGTCCAGAGCAATGAAAGTCAGCTCTTTTGCTGAACCTGTTGCCCTGGGGGCCTCCACACCCCTCACCCCTGGGACAGGCTGATGCCAAGTGAACCCAGTATAAGTTCTGTACAGATGAACCCATAGCTTCACTCATCCTGGGAGCCTGCTTCCTCCACTCACACATCCATTACCTCCCACAGGGGAGTGAAATCTAACCTCTACGAACAAATCCAGAGCTAGGAAAATTCCCAGTGTGTCTGGCAGTTGCAGGGGTTCATGCACGTCCCCTGCAGCTTTGGGCTCCCCAGCTGTACACGCAGTGCCCACCCAGCAGCGCCTCCTCTGCAGGGGGAGACACCGTGGACTTCAGGGTGGGAAAAGAGGCCAACAAAAGAAACTCTGTAACTTTGCTCTGGGGAGTAGGTTTGTGCAGTTTGCTATATAGATAAGGAAAGAGTATGTAAATATAGGGTGGTGAGTCATTGGAATTAGAACAAGTCTCACAGGTCTAGTGGGGAGCTCGCTCTTCCCTCCCCTCTCTGAGCGCAGGGAGCCCCACCCAGGGCTTTGTTTCCATTAACATTGGGTTGAAACTTACGGTGTAGGTTTCCGAAACCCAGAAGTTGTGCTTTCACTTTCAACTGGAATAGCTGAGAGCAGAGAGGATCCAACATGTGATAACCTAAGTCACCACTGCTTTAAAATAAGACTTAGCTGTTCATTTAACATAGCTCTCCCTTAAAAATCTGCACTTGTTAAATGCATTTGAAGTGTCTTAACCAGTTACTTTCACGTCTCTCCGCATCGTCTTTTAGCCAAGTGCTTCCCAGGGCCTGGGCACAGGCTCACCCGGCTCCGCCCCCTCGGGAGGTGTGCCCCTATTGGGGAGGCGGGGGTCGCTGCCTGAGCACTGCTCTGTTCTCTACTTCTCATCCTTAACTTTGCCTGTTGCTTGGGCCAGTTGCTTCCTTCCTTCCTCTCTAGCCTATAACACGACAAAAATTTCTTTCACAAATGGAAGGACTGTGTGGTTCTTCTTGACCTCAGTGGCTTTCCCTCTTTTTCTGATGTTGCTTCTAACTCAGCATGTAGCAAAACTTATTTCTTAAATAAGTTGGACCCTTCGTCTCGCCAACAATGCCACACACATGCACAACACGCACCCACACACGACCTTCCAGTCCTCCTCACGCTGTGTTAGAAAGGTATTGTTTTTTGTTTTGTTTTGTTTTTAACTTACACAGAGGTTTCTTCGGAAGCGTAGTCTTATGCCTTGAGGAGAGGGCTCACCCTTCCTTCTACGCAGTACATAGTTCCTGTAGCATCCAAATGTACTTCTTGTTTACCGTGTCCTGAGCTGCCCAATTCAAAAGGAAGCTTCAAATTAAAAACCTCATAGATCCTTTCCTGACACATTCCAGTTCTGGGCTCTTGCCTGGGCTCAGCCGCTTCCCAACCAAGTCGCTGCCCAGAGTTCTGACCACACAGCTCACTCTCCGTCATCCTCTCGGGCTCTTTCTCTTGCTTTTCCCAGATTGCGCAGTCTCCACCCTTGGCCCAGTGTCTTTGCTCACACTTACCTGCGGTCTCAGTAGTTCTGAGCAACATCCTTCACTCACAGGATTGCCAGATTTGCATAAAAATACAAGATCCCCAGTTAGCTTGGTATTTCAGATAAACGACAAATACTTATTTTACATACAGATGGTCCCCCAATTAATGATTATTTGCTTGTGGTTTTTCAACTTTACCATGATGCAAAAGTAATACACATGATAAATTACATGAGTTAGTAGACACTTCAGTGTAAAACAGGCTTCGTGTTAGATGATCTTGCCCATCTATAGGCTGATGTAAGTGTTCTTAGCATGTGCAAGGTAGGCTAAGCTATGATGTTCGGTAGGTTTGATGAGTGATATTTTCAAGTTGCAATGGATTTATCTGGACATAACCCCATCATAAGCCAAGGAGCATCTGATCAAGCATGTCTTGTGCAATACTGGGGACATATTTATACTGAACACTATGTGGTACCTGAAATTTGACCAGATGTCCCATATTTTATCCAACAGCCTTATAACCATTTTTCATTCATGTATCAAATATTTGTGGAGAAATTACCGTGTATCAAGCATTGTGCTAGGTGCTAGGAATGCCAGCCACATCCAGTCTTTACACGTTACGTATTTATAAACACACAATACACATGTAGAGCATGGGAAATTATAAGAAGGGGGTTGATTTGGTGTTAAACCTAATATTTGCATGTCATTAGTTAGTTTTCTTAATTGCTGCATTTAATGAGCTTGTTTTTATAAACACATTAAAATTTACTTACAAAAAGGCAACCTATTAAAATAATATCATTTTAATGAATAATGATGCTAATTTTGGTTGAGCATTTCTCATCTACCGTGCACAATTTGAAGTGCTTTGTATGTACTAATCCTTTTTGTCCACATCCCAACTTGATGGAGGAGGACTTTTTATCCGCAGTTTACTGGTGGAAAAATGGAGGCACGAATAAATTAAGACACGTACCCAGTGCACACAAGTAGTGAGCAGAAGACCCAGGCTTTGAACAAGGTTATCTGAATCGAGAGACCAGCATGTAAACCACTGCTCTGTGCAAACAACACATGTCACTGCTTCACAGTGTACAAGGGTTGTCATAGTTTGTCATGTCATCCTACGTGGTCAGCCAGTTAGATGACGTGAGTTGGGTTTTACAAACAGAAACCACATCCTGGCTTTCCCGGGGCCTGGCCAAGGAAGGAGCAGTTCCTCAGACCTTCGTATCATCCCAGGCGGGGCTCTTCCAATCAAAGGCAAAGGAGAGGACGTGGTGGAAACAGGAAGCATCCAGCTGGCCTGCAGGGCAGACATTCCATTTCCTACTGATAGCACAGTCAGAGAGAAAGGTTAGAGACTGGACAACGAGGACCAAAGGGGTTTTGTGACTTGCCCAAGGACTTTGCAAGTTAGACGCTGGGCCAGCCCTGACCCTGCAGCCTCCAGGCACCCAGTCCAATTTATCCGAACCACGTCACAGTGCCTCAAACCCTGTGTGCGGTCACTGCCCATTTCTCTGTCCCTCCATCTTTGTATGAGAAGGCACAATGGGGGAAAAGGAGAGCTCCTATTGATTTGTTATCAATAGGAGCCAGCTTACCTGCCCAAAGACAGTCTTAAAGTAGGACCAGCAAGGGGAGAAGAGAATATGATTAAGAACCACCTGAAGGGCCCAGTCAGAGAGCCTGGGATGACAGGTATACTAGAAAAAATGACAACTACCATTTCTGAGCCAGTTTCTGTACTGGGACGTCTCATGCATTGGCTTGCACCCTCACCACACCCTTGTTATTTTCAACTAACCTGTAGGAAACTCAAGTTCAGAGAGGTGAAGCACCCTGCCCAGGTCACACAACTAGTCAATGCCATGGCCAGGATTTGAACTCAGGACTGTTAGTCGGAGGAGCTTAAGCTGTTTGTCAGTACATCCACTGTGAAACTTTAATCGAGCGAGAGTTGGTAGATCCGGGCTTCCTGGCACATGGAACAAAAAGGAAAATGTAGCCCTTAACATACAACAGAAGAAAGCAAAGTAGACTATTAACAGAAAAAAAGAATTAACAGAAAAGGAATTATTTCACGAAAGCCCAAATTGAACAGAGTCAGTTTATTGCATCTATCCGGTGGTTCATATGAAAATAGAGACGAAACCCTTCCTCTATCCCTGTCACTTTTTTTTCTTGTGTCCATCTTCCTAAAACATGTCTGTGATCCTATTACTCAAAAAACCATGGTTTTTTAGATGAGATTTCCATGGAACACCAAACATGGCAAGAAATAGGCGCAAATCTATACAAACTAAAAGTAGAGGGTGAATAAAGAAGGGAGAGAAGGTGGGAGGGGCCTCACACCCCAGACAATTCTCTCTCCTGAGCTGGCCTTCCCCTCGCCCACCCACCCCCTCCCAAGAAGACCTTTAACTGCCCTCCACAGTCTTGGGCTCCTTTCAGCCTAACATTCAAAGATTCCCATACCCCGGCCCCAGTGACCACTTGATTTATTGCCCCTCCACATTCCCGAGCCCCAGCTAACCACGAAGGGCACGCTTAGGCCAAACGGTTCTCTCACCACTCCCCACACACACCGCAGATTCACCCACAGTCTCTCCTCTG
>PVKM010035591.1:0-15122 GCA_004027735.1 Carollia perspicillata | reverse complement strand
GGCAATTTCTTAAGAGTAAGGTTGGAAGACCCACATAGAATCAAGACACAACTCCACGATGGTGGTTGAAATGGCCAGACTCCCAGAATGCAATTAGCAAAGTCATTATGCTTTTCTGACACACTCCATGCCCAACACACATTTTCATACTATTGTTCCTACCTCCTTTTTGGTTTTTTATCTCTATAGCTGAGGTAACATTACCTAACTCACAATTACTCAGAAGACTGGATAATGCAACACATATTAGGAAGCCACCCACAGCATAATAAGCCTTAATAATTCCTTTCCTATTAATTAAGCCCTCTCTTAAAATGCAAGTGTTCCCAGGAAGGGATAATTCCAAAATACATGGTTAAAAGTCCTGCCTGTGTCTAAGCTTTTGATAGGGAAACAGAATCTAAAGAAGGAGGTCTGAGCATGAAAAAGTAGAGTTTAATTTTTATTTTTAGATTTTATTTATTTACCTTTAGAGGGGAACGGAGGAGAGAGGGAGAGAAATATCAATGTATAGTTGCTTCTCGTGAGTCGTCTGCCGGGAACTGGCCTGCAACCCAGGCATGTGCCCTGACTGGGAATTGAATCTCGGGTGTTTGGTTCACAGGCCTGCACTCAATCCACTGAACTACACCAGCCAGGTGAGAAAGTAGAGTTTAGAAAGGGGGACAGGAAAGAAAAAGGAGGGAAAGTTTAGGGAAGAACCCCTCCTGCCTGTTTCATGTTTTTGCTTAGCCTCACCCCATCTACAAGGTTTTTTCATTGCAAATATGTCTCAAAAATAGAAGGAGTTAGAGAGTGGTCCTGCTTTTAGCGACTCTAAAAAATGTTAGCTCTGACCCAGTGCTCACTTGTGATTTGGCCTCTAACTACAACAAATTTAAACTTCAACCTCCCCACTCGGCTTGAAGGTCCACTTGAGAGACACATTGGGACCACCCTGTCAGGGAGATTGTAACATGCGATGGAGCCCCAAGGTGGGGGCAGTGAAAACTAATTATGAATGAGAAGGCAACATGTTGCTCAGTTATCCCACTAAAAGTCTCCACCAGCGGGTGCTTCTGAGAGGCGAAGTCGCTTCCTCTGGTTGACATTGTTGATAGGTGACAAAGCAAGGGTTGTAAATCAAGTCCAGCTTCAAAGTCCTTTATTCCACTGACCCTCTCAGGACCAACCACTTGGGCTCTAAAAACTCTTGATTGGCCAGCTGATTAGGTTGGGCTTTGTAGGTTTTGCGGAATATTTTTAAATTCTCCCTTGTTACATTCACTTTTTATCATTGTTGAGTCTCTTGAATAGTTTTTGTTTTCTTTTGTCTTTCTCTCCTCTCAGATTTTGCTCTGCTAATAAGGTGAGCATCCTGAAGAGACTCCATATGCCAGATCCAGATGCCCCAGTGAAACCGGCTCCAAAAATACTAGCGAATCCAGAACAAACACAGCTTCAAAGGTTTTAGTGCTAACTTTATGTATGACCTTCAGCAAGTCCCATAACCCCTTTAAACTGTAATTTCTCACTCATAAAATAATGTGCTCAAGCCAGATGATTACAAAATTTATTTCTAGATTTCTAGATCACAAGCCTTAAAACAAAAGCACTGATATAGGGATGTAACAGGGTGCAACCAAGAGGGGAGCCCCAAATAGGGATTTGTTATAGGGTCCAGAAGAGCTTGGAGATAATTGGCTCCACACCACAGGGCCACACCTGCCCAGAATGCTGGCAGCTGTGGCCAATTGGGGGAGGAGCCAGAAATGGGGCTGCAGACGAAGATTGGTGCTGGGATTTAAATGGAGGCATGGCAGCGATTGGGGGTCTCTCTCTGTTTTGGGGACCACATGTCTGTTTAGGACTACACAGCTTGAGTGAGAGTCAGGACCACGAGGCTTTGGAAGTGCTCCCTTTTGCCATGTGGAGGGTGCCGGGAGGACTGTGTGCATTTGTGCATTTAGTTTGTATTTCAAATAAATAATAAGTTCCTTTCCTTTTCACTGATCTCTGGCATTGAGGGATGTCTTTCCGATTGGCGGCGGACAATCGAGCCCAGCAGGTGGTCTGGACAGTATTAGTATACTGTCTTGGGGGGGACCCCTGTTCTGTTCTGTAACAGGGATGCAGAACATTTATTTACTTGATTTTTTTATTATAACCAACCATTAACATATAAAAGATGCTTTAAAAAGTAACAGATAAAATGTAATTTTAGTTACAATTGTATGCATTGTTTATTATGCTAAATTCTTTGTCATGTATAGGGAGGTGGCTTTTCTGTATCAGGAAAGGTACAAGGAAGAACAGCTGGAGCAAAGGTTCTTCCTCTGTCATTTAACCAATGGATAGGACAACATAGGCATATAAGCACCACAGACAATATAAGCAAACATCTCTATCCTGTCACTAAATACTTAGCAACGAATTGCTTTCATTCTAGCTAATCTTTAAGGAGTTACTGCCTGAGGTCTTCCCTAATCCAGCTTTTGTGTCTCACAATATTTAAAAATGACTAATGAACAGGATGGCACCATTGAAAGGCCAAAGGATAAAGGGATATGGAAGTCCAGGAAGGTACAGAAGTTAGACAGTATCTTCTCTTCTCATGGACTCTCCCAGGAGAGCCATTTAAATAGACCTAAACAAATGCTGTTGCCTCTGATGATTTATTGCAGAACAAGCTGACAGAGCATAGGAGCATGTTAGTGGGGCCGCTGCCGCGCAGGGGTTCATTCAGAAAAGAAAGAAAGACCAGAAGTGCAGCAATTGGAGCAAATGCTCTCTGTCATTCAGCACGTAAGCAGATGGAAGCTTGGAATCACAGCTTTTCAATATGGTGTATGTGCAGTGGCAGTGTTTTGTTTTCTTCATTTACAACAAAGTTCGTGAGAATCTATGAGGATTTCACCACAGATGATGAGCTGCAATAAATTTATAACAAATAATTTTACATTAATACTACTTTAGCTACACATTGATTACACTATGGGTGTGACTGGATATAAAAATGTGAACATACACATTTGCCTATATCTATAAAACAGGCATACACTTTCATGATTCTTATGTTTATATGTTTTATGGAGTTATTGTGTTTATGCTTATTATAAACACATTAAATGTAAAAGGTGCTTCTTAATGTTATATTTTCATAAAATTTGCCTTTATGTCAATTTTTCCTGGCTTTTTAATCAGAGACTGAGAAGGTTAGTAAAATAACATTCTTCAAATCTCCACTTACTATTTTTCTACATGAACTTTGAGTTCTAATTTCAAACAGATCAACCTAAAACCAAGCTCTTAGTATACACACAAGAGAATTTATGTGACCACTGAAGCAATAAGAAGACTCATACATAAAGTTTATACAGCAGAAATACTCACTTACGCAGCCTTATCTACAAATTCTGTTTTCCTTAGGAGACCATTTCTCCAGGGAACAATGCAATGAACACAACCAAATAGTTAGCTTATTATCCTTATTATGAAATATATAAAAGTGTGACTTTTAACGACCCACTAACTTTCAGGTTGTTAGCGAACGGAAGGTAAACTGACCAAGAAAGGAATGACAACTGAAAGGACCTAAAATTTATCCTCATTTCCCCCGTCACCAACTGCACATTCTCCTTCAGTGACACTCAGCTTTCAACATCTTTATTATTTATACTCCCAGTGCCTGCATGGAACATTATGTGCAAAATAAGACCTCAGGCTTGGAAATCACACTTGCTCTGGTTTGGAATACCAGCTCTGCCACCAACTCTCCAAAATTTCTGTAAAATAAAAATAGTGATACTCTACCTCCTTGACAGATTTGCTGGGAAGATTTAATTAGCGATTTATCTATCATGATGGGTATGTTGTGGTAGTAAGTAAACATTAGTTAGCATCCTTCGAAACTTGCCCTTATGGAAATCTTTCACATTAAGATGTGAGTGACTACAATGATGGAAAAGCATTTGATTTTGAAACTCTATGGAAACCTAAAGATTAGATATTTTCTGCATTGGGCACAAAAGAAAACTAAAATCCAGAACAAGTATGTGAATTATGCAAGATAAGACAACTTGTTTGAAATAAAGACCTGTAATAATCCCCAAATTGATACATAGATTCAACGCCTTCCCTATCAAAATCCAGTTGTTGGTTTGGATTTTTTTGGGGGGGCAAGCAGAAATTGACAAGGTGATCTTAAAATTCATATGCTAACCCTGAGGAGTACAATGATCTGCCTTCAGATAACTACAATGGCAGAGATGGGAATCTATACCTGTACCCTGGGCAGTGGAAGAAACTTACTTCTTGATACTTAAGTGTTGAAGACATTGCTACTTGTTCATAGTAACCCCTCTCTGCTGCTGCTATAGACTGCATGTTTGTGCCTGCCACCCCAAATTCATATGTCGAAACCTAATCCCTAATATGATGGAACTTTGGGAAGTGATTTGGCCATGAGGATGGAGCCCTCATGAATGGGATTAGTGTCCCTATAAAGACCCCCCCCCCCCACAATTGTTCCCATGCATTCTTCCACCATACAAAGGTTCATCGAAAGGATGGCCATCCATGAATGAGGAAGTAGTCTTGCACCAGACACCAAATCTCCCAGCACCTTGGTCTTAGACTCCCCAGCCTTCACAACTGTGAGAAATAATTTTGTTACAGCTTAAGTCACCTAGTTAATGGAGTCCTGTGATAGCAGCCTGAACAAAAGCTAACACAGCTACAGAATCTATTTTTGTCAAAAATGATACTTCTCCATACACAACGGGGTTTGAAAGAGCTGAACTCTTAGACTATATCACTGACCTCCTTGATGAAGGGTAACCTGAGGAACTGACCCCCTCTAGTATGGAGGATAGAGACCCCTGTCCTTTCCTAGCAAGTAGAGTCTCTCTCTGTTTTCCTCCTGACACTTGGGCTGACGCTCTGACAGGCCTTCTCAAAGCAATCTCTGGTGATGGCTGCACTGTTCAAGGGTGGACTTCAGTTCCATATCAAAGATGTTATTAGAATTGCTTCTCTCCTTCCAGCTGTCCCATCCCAGACATCAAACCCTTCAGTTTACCAAATATTTACATAATAAGACTGTCTTGAAGGAAGCAGACTACACAGCCTGCTTCCAAGTAGTTCATTTCAACACCCTGTGATACTTTACCTCTGCTTTTTCTTGTCCGTTCAGCCAGTCCCTCTCCATCCTCAGGTGTATCAACCTGACACAGGAGACTCTGACCACCTCGTGCTTTGTCAGGATGGGAGCCTTGGAAATTTTCATGCATCATGATATTTTTTGTTGCAAGACAAGGAACAAAAGTATTGCAAGCATTGAGAAATAAACTATGTATTGCATATCTTGAATTAAACTGGACGTCCAGTTTATATCCCAGTGTCTTGTGAATTTGGAGAGCATGTCTAATCCTCCTCTGTTAACTCTGAATACCCTAACAAAAATCTAGTTTCTGGCCCTTGTCTTATCTGCTCAGTCCCCTGCCTATCCTATGAGGGAAATGCTACCCTCTGAGATGCTGTTAGATGGAGAAACTCACATTTATCTTATCACTCTCAAAATAAAACTTTGCTTTGACTTTTCCTCTTGTCATTCTTTTCCTCTCTAGTCTCAGCATGGTGAAGGTTGGCTCCCTAACATATATTTAAAAGTGATGGTGTCAACGCTCCTTGTGTGGTGACCTGAGATTCTTTCATCTTCCTTACCAGGCATCTGGAAATGTTTGTGTTCTGTTTATAAAATGTGTCTGGGTCCAAGGTTAGTTGCCAATCCTGCCCTTAAGCAACTTCCTCTCTAGATAGAGCTAAAAGATGGGTGACTGAGACTGCTAACAAACCTCCAAAGCCCACTCTCCTTTTCTTTCTTTGGTAATAAGACACTCTCACTTTTCAGTATGGATGCCCAAGATTTCCCAGTTTCATTTGCAGCTAGATGTGGCTACGACTGTGTTCTGACCAAATAACACGTCAGTAATGGTTGTGTCTGTCAATCTTATGGTCACCTTGACCGGGCTAAGGCATGTTTAGGTAACTGGGAAGCATTATTTCTGGTGCGTCTTTCAGGGTGTTTCTGGAAGTGATTAGCATTTGAATGAGACTAAGTAAAGATTGCCCTCACCCATGGTTGGTCATCATCCAATCCATTGAGCGCTTGAATATAACAAAAAGGCAGACAGAGAGAGAGAATTTGCTCCCTGCTTGAGCTGAGACATCCATGTTCTTACCCCGCTCTTGGGGAAAAAGAGAGTTAGAGCTTGCCCTTTGCCCCTTCTCCCTACCTTCTCTAACCTATTGCGACAGAATGTGGATTCATGGCTGGACTGTGAGAGAGGATAGCGATACCGGAGAGAAGGGAAAGCCGTCACTGTCTGCATGCAGCATGACGGCCCCTCTGCACACAGCCCAGGCTGGGTTGCCTCAACCCGAAATTTGTTATGAAAAACTAAAAGCCTATCTCCTTTTTTAAGACTCCATTTCTTAGTTTTTTGTTTTTTGTTTTACTTCCAGCTGCATATAATTTTGATCACAACAGAGGCACAAAATAATGACTAAATAACAATCCAAAGGACAATGCTAATGAAGACACAATTTTTTTTTCAATCAATATGAATGGAGGGTGTTGTGGATGCCTGGTGCTCTGTGAAAAAGAACTCTATTTCCAGCTTTCTCATTATTATTTCCTCACATTATTATCCTAGGGCTTTGTCTGATTAAGTACCTAATGAGTTGTGTAGGAAAAAAGTGCTTCAAAGGCAGAGAAAGAAGACAGTTCCCTGGACTTCAGTCTTTAGATGGTCCTGAAAAGCTGTCATTTGAACTAGACCTAGGGGAACTTGTAAGTAAAAGGGTTGAAGAAAAGCAATCTCATCAAGACAAATACGACGAAAGTGATATCAAAAGCAGGGTCCAGTGAGTGCATCCTTCGGCTGAGGGGTTACTTTGAAGGGAGTAATGAGAGATGTGGCTAGAAAGAGAGTTGAAGGTCAGACTAATGGGTTTGGATTCCTGCCTTAGGTGAGGGAAGCTAGTGAAAATTTTTGGAATGTGTGAGTTTATGCATATTTCAAGATGGCAACCTTTCTGCTGAAGTTTTAAGTTCAAATCTGTGCGTAATACAATGAAGAGAAGTGGCATTGCCTGTGAGCCTACTCTGTGACAAACCTTCTAACATAAGTAACTTCATTTAATCCTTAGAAAATCTCATCAGGTAAATAGCATCATCCCCAACTTTATACATGAGGGAACGGCAATGCTAAGGAGTCAAGAAGCTTGTTCGATATTACTCCAGTAACAAATGGCAAACACCAACTCTTCAGCCCGGCTGCATATGATATCCATAACCTTCTGCCCTTTCCATGTCACCTCTGTCGTGCCATAACTGGGTGACAAACACAGAACTGGCAGCAATAATTATATTTTGGTATATAAATGCTCTAGCACAAATAACACTTTTTTTATTTTAATTTTTCCCACATTTTATTGTTGTTCAAGTATAGTTGTCTCCATTTTTAGAGAGAACGTATAATTTAACTATCTTGGATGAATTCCTTCTAAAAATAGAAACATAACTCTGAGTTGATCAATGTCTTCTATGGATGTTTTATCCATTCGATACTTATTTTAAACACAAAAGCATTAAGGCACAAAAGACACAAAGAGTAAACTTGAATTCAAACAGAATAAAAGTAACAAAGCTTATTATATATCCTCTACCCAAGATCACAAATTTTCAAGGTGATGTAAAGAAATAATTGCTGCATTATTGGAGGGCCTTGACTTTAAACCACAAGATGGAAAGCGTTGGCTTGAGAAGCTTTTTCCTTTGATGCCTTTGAGATAAGTATTTGGTTTAAATTCTGAGATTTTTTTTTAAAAAAGCACTAAAATGCTGATTCTATGGTATGAGGACAAAGATTTCCTTCACTCTTTATTGCACTCCTAAGCACTTACAATTTTTTGAAGTGTGGCTCTTTCTTGAATGAAACTGAGGATACAATTTCAAATATGCAATCAACTCATTTTATTGGGTGACATCATTCCCATCCAATGAATTTTCTCCTGGTCCTGAGCAAATGTAAATAACTGTGAATGTCAACCATCTCACTGAGCAAGCATGATTTAAAGTGATGAGGTCATGTGGGATGGCAGTATTGGTTACAAACAAAAATTTGGAGTTTGCATGTGAAATTTATTTCAGAATACCTGTACTTTCCATTTGGGTATACAGAGCTTTGACTTTCACAGGAACCCATTTAAGATCCCTAATTTAAACAATCTCTATATAATTCACTACTTCAGGATATAAATTTCTACCCGGGAAGTCAAGAGTTTAGATGCTCATTCCCCATGGATCTGCTCATGTTTAATCACTACATGGGGCGTGTCTCCTTCTGGGCTCCAAGCTAGGCTCACATAGCATTTTAAAAGTAATCCTACTAGGTTTGCACCCTGACGGGTGTTACTCAGTGAATTGGGCATTGTTCTGCAAACTTTGTGGCTGCTGGTTCGATTCCCAGTCAGGGCACATGCCTGGGTTATGGGCCAGGTCCCAGATTGTGGGCATGGAAGGCAACTGATGGATGTTGCTCTCACTCATCGATGTTTCTCTCCCTCTCTTGCTCCCTCCCTTCTCCCCTCTCTAAAAACAAACAAACACACAAACAAATAAATAAAACCCTACCAGTTTCAAAATTTATTAAAAGCCAGGATAAACACAGATGACATCAGAGGAATCCACCCTGCATATAAAAATTAAGTATTTTGTATTTTTAAAACTTGCTATGGAAACCAAAATTGGGAACTCTCTGGACATTTGCATTGCCTGCACATATGTTTAAAACCAACATTTATTCCAGCTACTTGGGTAGATACACAGTGGAAAGGACCTCACCAATATCTCAAGCTTAATCAAATAATGACAAATATTTGTTGAGTATCTTTACTTCTCAATTATGCTTAGGAAAAATTATGATATATCTTTACTAATGACAATTATAGATAACACTTGTCACTTTCCTGGCATCAATCTAAGGACCTTACGTTAATCTTTTTACCAACTCTGCAAGATGGGTGCTCTGCTGATCAGTCCCATTTTGTAGTTACGGGAACTGAGGCACAAAGAGGTCCTGCGACCTGCAGAGGTCACAGAGCTTCACACAGCAGAGCTGGGATTTGTACCAGGTCCTAGCCCCAGGGTCTGTGCCTTTGTCGCCATAGCACTCAACCTTTTCAGGTGAACTAATGACCTGGCTAAGAACCACCTGTAATCAAAGATAAACCTAAGAGAATAGTAAAACTTCCAGATGGATTTTGTCCGGGTTGAAATTTTGGTTCTGTCCCTAACTAAATATGTAATATTAGGCGAGTGACTTGACTTTCCTGAGCTTTAGTTTTCTCTTTTGAAAAATAAAGAAAATAATGCCTACTTGAACGGGTCATTGTAAAGATTAGGAATATACATGCACACATACATAAGCACATATATGAGGTGGGGACCCCCCAAATTGGGCATTGTTCTGCAAACTTTGTGGCTGCTGGTTCGATTCCCAGTCATCTCCTGGAGGGTGGGCTCCTTGTTGTACAGCCTTATAGTTCAGCAGTTTTTGTGCAAAAAATGGCCTGACCCCGTGCCTCACCCTCCCTATTCACCCAATCTCGCCCCAAGCGACTTTCTCGTTTTGAAAGGAAAACAAGAATGTTTTTTTCCAAAGGAAAAGATTCTGCTGATGCAGAAGAGGTGAAAAACACCAATGACAAAAAGAGGGCAGAGGCACTGAAAGGCCTCAAGATCCACAAGTTCAAAAATGTGTTGAGCGGTGGGGAAAAATCTTGATTGGTGCATTGCGTCAAATGGAGAGTACTCTGAAGATGAGTGAAGTTGAAACAGCTAAGAATAAATATACAATTTTTAATAAATAAATTCAGGATTGTGGGGTCCCCTCTTGTATATTCCTAGATAGATAGTCAGCGCCCTGTAGAGTGACATATACATAGTAAAAATTAAAATAAGGATACTTCACTTAGTAGTAGTCTCTATTAGTTTCAATATACAACAGAAACCAGCCTCAGAAACGAGTGGTTACTCTGGCGGTTGAAAGAGAACTAGCCACCTGAACACCAAGTTCAGCTTTCTCACTGAGATTTCGATCAAGTCATTGATTGAATCACTCCGGATTCTAAGATTCCTCTTCACCTCTACCCTTCACTGAATACTGAATGTGTGAATTCCCTCTATTGCCTCTAATTAGGGACAGAATGTTTTTTTTTCCCTCTCCCAAATACTTACGCCAAAACAGTTTCCCTCAATGTGACGGTATTAGGAGGCGGGGCCTTTAGGGGCAATTAGGATTCAGTGAAGCCATAAGGGCACAGCCCTCGCGCATGGGATTAGTGCCCTTGTGAGAGCTGTGAGAAAGCTTGCTTCCACTCTCTGCAGCCTGTCCTGTGAAGCTACCATGGGAAGTACGTACCTGCAACTCAGAAGATAGTTCTCACTAAAACGTGACTGTGCTGGCATCCGAATCTCAGATTTCCAGCCTCAAGGATAGGGAGAAATAAGTTTCTGTTGTTCATACGCCACCCAGTCTATGGTACTTTATCAGAGTGGCTCAGACAGACTAAGAAACCTCCTATTCACTGATATGAATGCTACTCCTTTTTATTCTCACCCGTGGTGAGTCTGATCCTGAGAAGATATATGCCCTGTTCTTTGACTTCAAAAGGATAACTGATATGATCTGAATACCCCTTAGAAAGAAAGAAACAGCGAGCCTGGGAACATGGCAGTTATTGGCTTAGAGTGAGTTCTGGAATCTAAGAAACCAAGTTGGGGGGAAAAAGCAAAATAAGTGCCAATGGTAATTCAAATTAGAAGAATAAAGAGAAAATACATCAAGACCTTGAAGGTAACTAAGAGGTAACATGGAAACTAAGGCCAAGTCCAAGGACAGAGACTTAGGATTATGGTTCAAGAGAGAAATCAGGAGACAGAAGAAATTAGGATAAGAGCTCCAATGGTTCAGTGAAAATCTAGAAAATACAGGTCAGCTTCCCAAAACAATGCCAAAACCTTTCTGTAAGGTACGCGAGTATGCTGCACGAATAGAAGTATGGTGAACGCATCCAATATCCTCCCTGGAATAGTATCCTGCACTCTTCCCAACCAGTACTTCTCAGATTAGAAACTTCTCAAATTAACTCTGCCCCGGGTTCAGTTGGTTGGAGCATCATCAGGTACACCAAAAAGTAGGTTCGATTCCCTGTCAAGGCACATACATACCTAGGTTACAAGTTCAGTCCCTGGTCAGGGTATGTAAGGGAGGCAACCAATCGATGTTTCACATACAGATGTTTCTCTCTCCCTCTCTCCCTTCTTCCCCCTCTCTAGAAAATCAATAACCATACCCTCAGGTGAGGAATGAAAAATAACTTCTCAAGTTAAAATGCAAAATCTGATTCTGTAAGTCTGAGGTGGGGCCTCAGATTCTGCTTTTCTGACAAAATCTTCAAGGGACTTGCCACTGGCCGAGGAACCACACATTGAATGACAAGGCCCCCAGTACCCTTCCTCTGATATTGATGTTTTACTTCTACCAGAGGTACTCTGGTTTCACCTGTAGAATCTCCTTCCATTCTTACATTTCTTTAACCTATATTCCCTGCCTCGACTTCCAAAAGAAAATCTTACTCCATCTTTGAGGAGTGAGGGACCCCTGCTCCTTCTTGACTGATTCAGGAGCTGCGACACTCCACACTGGCTTCTGTTAGAACGCTGACCATCTGCAAGAGTTGGGGCAGCGGTAGAGCGCGTAGGCAAGTACATGGGGAATGGAAGCAAGCGAATAAGAGAAGCTGAAATTGTGAGTAAAGCTGAATCCTCAATATTTCTAAGATGGAAGTTATAGGTCTAGAGAAGTATGAGCACTGTGATATGAACGGAATGTTTCAGTTCTCCTAAAATTCCTCTGCTGAAACATAATTCCCAATTCCATAGTGTTAAGAGGCAGGACCTTTGAGAAGTCATGAGATGAGTTTATTAGAAAGAACTTCAGTGAGTTGATAACAAAAGTTTTGGAAGCCATAGGAGGATAACAGGTCCCTCGGACCAGAGAGAAGGGGGAACTTATTTCATCCTCCTCTGAACTCTTGTTCGAGTCTGTAGAGGCCTCAGAGTGCAAAGGCAAACTCCTGATATGAGAGGCAAGTCACCTGCCAGCTGCTTGTGGCCTAACATGGTCCCTCGCACACACACGGCCTTCCATTTCACAGCTGGAAGTCCATGACAGACGCCATAAAGTACCCCGATAGCCAGAGACCTGTAGAAACCTCACTGTAGGAAGAGTCTTGCCCTCTGCTTTCGAACTCCCAAGCAAAACATGGTTTCCAGTCTGATTAGGACAGAAAACCTGGGTGGAATAAGACTGAACACAAGTGTTCTGCTTGTCACGAGGAGAAAGAAAATTGGCCAGCCTCTGAAAGGAAGAGAAGGAAAGAAAGTGATGAAATATTTAGGTGTGGAATGGCCATGTCTGTACAAAGAAAGCACCAGGTTGTCAACAGCTTTAACTCAAAGGAAAAGTAAGGCCCGTTAAGCTTAAAATTACTAATTTTCATCACAGTTTCTTGGCTTACAAGAACCACCAGGATAAAATTATAAAATGAGAGTAATGCAGAGGTTTTAAAAAGTTCCAAAGATAAAAGCTCCTTAGAGAAACTCCCTTAGGGTTTGTTTCAATATATTTGTAATGACCTTTTGTCTGTATCTGGCACTGCGGGTACCGGGGAGTACCTAAGACACCTGAGGGCCCTTGGCCCAGTCCTATAGCCTCCAGGAATCTCAGGGTCCTCGTCTGGGAAGACTGAAGACAGTGGGTTTGATGGCTTTTAAGATTTTTACCAATCCCTGTTTAAGTGTAGTTATATTCACCTTTCACTCATCATTTCAAAAAGTCTATACCAAACATCCTACCAACTTCTCAACAAGTAACAGTTTCACTGCGCGTGCATTTACTCAAAAAGCCTAAGTGAAGGTCCTGCCACATTCAAATAAACTATTAAAGAGAGATATAAACACAATTCAAACTGAATGCATACCCATGTTGAGTATACTATTCCATAATGAATGGCCCATCAGTGAAAAAAAAAAAAAAGAAGCAGAAAAAAACAAAATATATTAGGGATATTTAAAGAATTCAAAGTTTCCAGAGAAAGAATGAAGTAATAAGCAGTAAACAGTGGAAAATCTAATTGTAAAATTTCCAAGTGAATCATTTAGTAGTTGCTTCAGGGAAAGAAGAGTTAATGGCTTGTCAACAGGAAACCATAGCAGCTCTTCTGCAAATATCACTACTCAAATATCAGCCAGAGCTCAAAGGCTAAACAAGACAGTGCCTACAGAACTACAAGTTTTCTGTCAAAGGTGCTGTATTTATAGATGAAATTGGCCTTGCTGCAAAGACAAAATTGCACTTCAAAAAGTTAATGAGAAACTTTTCATTGAACTGAACAGCATGCATTCTATTTTAATAGCATAATACTTTCACGACTGTTTCTGTGGCATTTACTCAGCTTAATAATTTATCTAAAAATTAATTAGGTGATTTAGCAACAAATTAAAATATTAAATGCCATTTTACTCATATAATCATTTCATAATTATTTAAATTTTGTACTACAAATATATTCCAGAAATCTTCATAAGTAATTAGCTTGTTATCTGTAAATGTAATTCTTATATTTGGTTACTTTTGCTGATTGAATTAACCAATGCTTCCACTTCCAGGGAGCTGCCAAAAAGCTGAAAAATTAGCAGACAAAAAATAGCTTAATTTTTAAATGATCAATTCAGAGCAAGGCTGAAGAATGCTAACAGCACTTTTTTACGGAATCATTTGATAGGAAATTTTTAACACGATGCTCCAACACTCCTAAATATTTTGTATAGCCTACAAAAAAGGACATTTCCTGCATATTCACAATATAGCTATCAACATCGGAAAATTTACATTAATATATTTTTTAATTCATTCCACAGACCTCATTCAAGTACACTAATTGCCCCCATAGTGTCCTTCGTGGCCTAAAGACTCGTTGCAGAATCCAATGTTTTATTTAGTTTGCAGGTCTCCTTTGCCTCTTTCACTCTAGAACCATTGTTCTGTGGTTCTGCTCCTATTCTAGTTGTTTGCTTAGTTTGCTTTTGTTTTAGGTATGGTTGTTAATAACTGTGAGTTTGCTGTCTTTTTACTGTTCATATTTTTTATCTTCTTTTTCTTAGATAAGTCCCTTTAATATTTCATATAATAAGGGCTTGGTGATGATGAACTCCTTTAACTTGACCTTATCTGAGAAGCATTTTATCTGCCCTTCCATTATAAATGAAAGCTTTGCTGGATAGATCAATCTTAGATGTAGGTCCTTGCCTTTGATGACTTGGAATACTTCTTTCCAGCCCCTTCTTGCCTGTAAGGTCTCTTGAGAAATCAGCTGACAGTCTGATGGGAACTCCTTTGTAGGTAACTGTTCCCTTATCTCTTGCTGCTTCTTGGATTCTCTACTTCATTTTAATCTTGGCTAATTAATTATGATGTGCCCTGGTGTGTTCCTAATTGGGTCCAACTTCTTTGGGACTCTCTGAGCTTCCTGGACTTCCTGGAAGTCTATTTCCTTTGCCAGATTCAGGAAGTTCTCCTTTATTATCTGTTCAAATAACTTTTCCACTCATTGCTCTTCCTCTTCCCCTTCTGATATCCCGATTATTCGGATATTGGAATGTTTAAAGATGTCCTGGGGATTCCTAAGCCTCTCCTCATTTTTTTGAATTCTTATTTCTTCATTCTTTTCTGTTTGGTTGTTTCTTTCTTCCTTCTGGTCCACTGCATTGATTTGAGTCCCAGTTTTCTTCCCATCACTATCAGTTCCCTGTGCATTTTCCTTCATTTCACTTAGTGTAGCCTTCATTTTTTCATCTAATTCGTGACCAAAGTCAACCAATTCTGTGAGCATCCTGATTACCAGGGCTTTGAACTATGCATCTGATATGTTGGCTATCTCTTGGACATTCAGATGTATTGGCTCTGGGACTTTGATCTGTTCTTCCGTTTCGGCCTTTTTTTTTTTTTTTTTTT
>PVKM010035590.1:0-15113 GCA_004027735.1 Carollia perspicillata | reverse complement strand
TGATTCAAAATGACTTAATTGATTTTCATTGAAAAGAGAGGAAAAGAAACCAGACCCTCCTGAGGGCAGTTTGGGTTGGGTACCTGTTCTGGTCATCAGTGCTACAGGGATGTTTCTGGTGCAGTGGCTCTGGTTCCGTGGACTCACCTCCAGTCCTTGGTGAGAGGAGAAGGCTGGGTCCCAGATCCTCACTCTCTTTGGAGAACCTGGTAGCCAGGGATCATGGCAAGGTCATCAGCAGTGGAAGATCTGCTCTGGCAAACGTCAACCCAGGAGGCTTCCTGGAGGCAATAGGCTGGGCCAGGAAGAATGGGCAGATGTAGAAAGGTGAGGCCTTCTTAGGGTAAAGGGCAGAGAGGAGCTCTGCAAAGAGGCTAAACCAAGCCCTGTAAGCCCAGAGCCCCTGAGAAACCACAAGAAATGAGGGTGGCAGTGGAGGCCAGCTTAGACACTGAGATCTGATCCCTGTCCTCAGAAAAAACCTGGTTCAGGGGGTGGGGGAAGATCCCAGCCTCACTGAGTCTTCCTGCCCTAACATTGTGGAACCTCTAAAATGATGATGGTACAATATCTATGACCTCTGATGTCTGCTGAGCACTTACGAGTGCCAGGGACTACGCCCAATGCTTTTCAAAGCTCATCCCATTTAATCCTCATAACTCTATGAGGTAAGTAATGTCACTGACCCCATTTCACAGGTGAGGAAACTGAACTCAGGTTAAGAGGACAAACAGCTAATAAACAATGAAGCCAAGATTAGAATCCAGATTTGTACAACTCAATCACCCAATCTGCTTGTATCCTCTTGTTGGAGACCCCTTTAGGGCTGAGATACAACTCCCATTCTCGGGGATCCCATCAGAGGGTCTGATAGAGGAGACATGGTTTTGTCCTTAAGAAACCTGGTCCTATTGGGGAGCTCTGTTGCTTTTCCTATGGAGCCCCTAAGCTAATGGCGGAGAGTTGGTCCCTTCCAGCTGGGAGCTGCAGTCAGAAGGGGCATGAGGAAGGATGTTCCTCAGGGTGCATCAAGGAGAAGTTGACTGAAGGGACAAAGTCAGCACCATGTCCTCCCCTTTCCATGTGACCGCTCCCAGCAAGAGGGGCCAAACAGGTACTCCCCACCTTCAGGGACCAGGCTGCCAGGCAGATGCAGCATGTTGGCCTGCACCCAGGGGATCACAAGGGAGAGGCAAGTGGTGCACAGACAGGGCATTTGTCCCAGAAACCCCGAGTGTCTTCCATGTCTTAAAGACGTGTCAGTCTGTAGACAGGGCCAGAGCTCAGCCAGAAACCAGAAGTGGAATCCTATCTGAGCCCAGGAATCTGTCTGTGGGCAGGATCAGAGGTCAGTCAAAGGTCAGGGTCACCCATCAGTCACAGGCTCCCTTGGGTCTCATCTAGGTCAGGGTGAATGGTCCTCTAAGGCTATGGTGCAGAAGAGAGGGGTTGGGGGGTGTCCTGTGCACTGGTTCTGGATCAAGAGGCCACAGTGAGTCACTGGGGTGACCCCTGACATCCTATAGCCTGTGGGTCAGCTGCTAGGGAGCAAATACAAGGTGGGGCTGAAAGGGCCCTAGGGGTAGGCAGGGGCCTACACCCAGACTATAGACTCCACACCCCTCATTCCTCCTGGCTGAGGTCATTCCATGGGCCCAGCCACCTCAGGCCTGGGAGGGGAAGCAGAGGTTCTGAGGCGGCTCCCCCAGAGTACCTGTGAATCATGATCCCCAGGACTGCATTTACTATGCCCAGCAAAGGATGGGGGTACCCCAGCAACATGAAGCTCTCAGCCCCAGAACCTGATGCGTCAGCAAAGAAGAGTCAGCTAGTGGCTAAATCATCTTGTGCCAGGCACCATTCTAAAGCTTTACACACATTGTTTCTTTTGATCCAATGACGTGTTATTACCTCATTTACAGATGAGGAAACCAAGGCACAGAGTGGTTAAATATGTGGCTCTGGCACTTAAATCTAGACACTGGTTTCAAACCCAGGGGGTCAGCCTATTCCTTAATTACTTTATGATTTAAGAACAAGATCATTCAAGCAAGCTGTGGCCTTGCCAAATCTATCCTCCCCCACCCCACTTCCTCCTCAGTGGAGCTTAAAGCCAACATCTAAATCTCTAGGCGTGGAATTTCAGAGGGAGCAAGGCAGGCCTTTGAAGCGGGGTGGATTCCAGGCAGAATTTGCATCATTTCCACTTTTGTTGACACCTGGAATTTCACCATCTCCATTTGTTTCTATTCTGTTGAACACAGGGACTATCAGTAGGCAGGTTATCCTGGAGGGGTCACCTGATAGGATGTGGGGGACTCCTGGGGAAGTAGGCTAAGAAACACCCCACTTTGGTGTAGTTGCAGTAACTGCATTTATATTTAATGTTAATAGCAGGATTGTGAGAACGTGGGCTCTTGGAGGCATGAACAGGGATTAATAGAGGCAGCTAAAAGACTGCAGGACCCCAGGGACACAGAAGTGCCCTCTGCATTGCACCTGTTCAGCATTTGCCCCTGTCCAGGCACTTTCATAGATCTCTGCTTCAGAGTGTCACAAGAAGAAAGGTGGCCAGAGCTGAGAATATCAACCTATTTCTTGAGGCCCGCATAGAATAAGTATATTGGGTGTGCTGGTGACTTCTCAGCCCACATTCCAACCCAGGCCCTGTTGCCAGGAATTCCCAATTTTGTCCTGAAGTTCATCGTCCCAGATCATCAAGGAGAAAGCTGCCTTTCAACCCTAAGGATGAACTCTATTAGCCTAAGCCAGTGATTCACAGCTCTCTAAAACCCCATACCCACTTTTTTTTCAGTCCTCACTCAAAAACATGCTTATTGATTTTACAGAGAGGTAAAGGGAGAGAGAAAGAGAGGGAGAGAAACATCAATCATATGCGCCCCAACCGAACCTGCAGCCTAGGCATGTTCTGTGCACGGGAACTAAGCCCATAACCTTTTGGTTTGTGGAATGATGCTAACCCAATACCCACTTTTGACAGCAATCGTTTCAAGCCACCCTCTTTACTATCCTGAAGTAAAATCCATAGGTGATAGAGTTTTAAAGAAAAAAAATCAACAGAATTCAATAATTAATGGAAAAAGGGAACAGAAGAAAGGAATTTATAACAGCATAGTGTGTTTCGATGCATACGTATTAAACAAGACCAACCACCCAGAGGATCCCCTGGGTCAGCGGAACTGACCTGAGGATGACCGTGGTCATCCACTCTCTGCCATCCCCACCCCCAATGAAGCACTGCTCAGGCTTTAGGACCTTTAGAAGTGGTGGGCGGCTCTAAACCACAGAGAATGTTCTCTCAATTTACCAGGTAAGTCTTGGGCAAGAACACTTCTATAAAATGGAGTTAGGTCCTAGGTTTGGATAATAAAAAGCAGGTTTTTCACCTCCATGAAGGGCTGGTATGACATTCAGAGGTCATCAACCATCTCCAGCATTGCAGACACCCAGCTCCTACCTCCAAATGCCACAGCACTCCCATCACCAGGACAATCACGGCATACGCATGGTTTCTTTTTGAGAGCCAGTGATGTAAGTCAATGACAGGGTCTCAGTCCCCTGGCCTGAGTGCATCACCCAGTCTCAGTCAGTGGAGCCTGGGGGACACAGGGAAAAGTTTTCTCACTTTTCAAAGGAGAGGGAAGTTCCCTGCTCATTTATGAGATGCGATTTTACCATCTACCAACCTGAGGGTAGAGGAAGGATGACAGGTCCCTGGTTCTTGAGGGTTCCAGGCATTGATGGTCTCTAACATCAGTCAGCCCTGGTTTACCCTACATTGGAACTCCCTGATATATGAGAAGACAAAAAACTTCTTCTTTAAGTTCCTTTGCAGTAGGCCTTTTATTACTTGTCACTGTGGGTGTTCAGATATAAGAAGTGAACTCTCCAGACCTTACAACATTTTGGAAATCAGAGCCCAGGTCTCTTGACCTTCCATGGAGGTTCTCTCTCCCCTTTGTCCAGAGGGACAGAAGCACCCAGGACTGGGACATTGCCCAGAGGGTGCTTCCTGGAAAGCAGGTCTCCTGCAGGGGCAGATCCCCTAAGGTAGTGAAGGAGACGGGCCCAAGGGCTTCTCAGGGCTGTCCCCTCCCCAGCTCCTCCTCTGACTCAAGAAACACTGGGATTAAAACCTGCATTCCGCACTGGTGTCATTCTTTATGCTTTTAAGCACTTTACAGGCACCAATTAACAGCCAAGCGCCCCACCCGAGGGTACCTGCTGAGAATTCAGGACTCCCTGGGTGTGGCAATGGCCATGATCCAGCCTCATCTGCAGTGGGCAGTGCCAGGTGTCTTTGGGGAAGCCCCCAAGCACAGCCTTCAAAAGCAGAAAGGAATAGGCTGAGAGAGATCCTGTATGGTGACAAAGCACACTGAGAAGACCTCAATGTAGGGAGACACAACAGGACACAGCTCCAGGCCATGCAGGGCCTGCAGACCTCAGCACAGAGTCTAAGCTTTATCCCAGGCACATGAGAAGCCACTGAGGGGTTTAGGCACAGGGTAACACAGCCATCACAGTTCCTTTCCCTGACCCACCCAGGCATATGCCCAATGAATGGTCCTTACGCCTGCAAGCTTTCCACTGCAGACAGAAGTTGTGGACTTGAGTTTGGTCCTCATTGGGGACCAGGATCTGCACAACTACCTTCATGAATGTAGGCAGTGTCCCTGGGTTAAGCTTTTCTTGTGCTGGGGTGTCTCAGCAGGAAGTGGGATGCTCACAGTAGCCTGGAGTTGCTTCCTGAAGCATTGTTTGGGGATCATCATCCCCATACTTAAGAAGCAGACAGTGTCCCTACTTCCCAGCAGGTCAAGTTCAAGTCCACTACCTGGGCTCAAGCAGTCTCTCAATCTTTATCAATTTGTTCACAAACACCAACACTGAGATCCTAGCAGGCTAACCTCCAAGGACCCTGGCTCCAAGCACGTTCCCATCTCTTCACCGTCACTTACATTGCCCCAGCCTGGAATGGCTGCCCTGTTCCCATGTGCACTCACAAATTCCACTCAACTCTCAGCAACTGGTTCTCTCTAGGGTTTGCACAACTCCCTCAGCCCACAATGACTCGTTAGTCCTCAAAACAGTCAGGGAGATTTAGCTGCACGTTCCATTAGAGCTTGCAATTATTGCCTTGAACAGTTACTTACATCTTACATTGTTATTCCTCCTTTCAGTATTTGTGTTCTCACCCCCAGCATCACCTTGACTCTTGTAGACTCTTGGAGAATGGAGACCTGTCTTACTCACACACTCCAGCCCCAGCACAGAACTGGTACCTGCCTGGTAGGAGCTCAAAGAACAGTCTGTGGCTTTGTATTGTCTCAGCTCTGAGAAGTGACATAGTGATGAAGGTCCCTATGCAGGAGAAATGGGAGGGGGAAGTTGAGGGAAGGGTCCCTCCCTCAAATTATTATCATTATCAACAGGTACTCGTTATATGTCTCTTTTGCCAAGTAATTGCAGACAAGACTTGCCCCTCCAATCTAAGGTGATAGAGTGAGAAGTCTGCAAGCAAGAGATGCAGACAGAAAAAGGGAGAAGCAGCAAGACATGGAATGGAGACCAGGCAGGGATGGAGGCAGAGATATGGTGCAGGAGAAAGATGGTGACAGGGACAGACAGAAACAGGGTCAAGGTAAGGGGAGCAGGGAGCAGAAGGCAAGAAGAGGGCAGGGGCTGGGTGGGGTTGGAACAAACCTAAGAGACAGAGAGGGAGGAGGAGGCTAACAAAATCCCAGAGAGGTAGAAGGGCCGCAGGAGAGTGGGCCCCTCCCTCCTCAGCTGCCTCAGTGTCAGGCTGGGCTCTGGCATCCTCAAAGCCTCTCCTGAAACTGCTGCATGTTGCAGCATGAAGGCCAAGAGGAAGGCAGCCAAGCTGGAAGGCAGCCGAGGACCAGATGCTGGGGAGGTACGCACCCAGGAGGGTGTCAATGGGACAAGGAGACACTACCCTGTCCCATGGCCCCCACCATCATGCACCCCACCGTCCAACTAACCAAGAGACAGCTGCCACACCCAGCCTGGGGCTAAGCCAGGCTGGATAGGGAGTCCTTCTCCAAGCATTTACTAGGATGTCTGCTGGGGACAGGGAAAGGGAGTGTCTCATTTGAGACCATAGTGGTTCGGGGGGAGTGGGGGCGGGTGTCAAGAATGAAAAGGAAAGCTGGGATTAAAGTTTCAGTAACCTACCTTGAGAGCACCCAGGCATCGTGTGGGCCAGGATTCCAAGGCACTGAGTAAGATAGCCATCCCAGCAGGGATGGGGGCAAAAAAGGCACTGGCTGCTGGTTGAGGTGAGGTGGGCAGGTGAACAGAGAGCCCAGCTGCCATGTGTTGGGAACCAGAGCTCTGCCTCTACCTCCTCCCACCATAGGGCCCCTTCCTATAGCACAGGTTAGGCAACCACTGCCTAAGGGCTCAGACCCCAGCTAATGAGAATGGGGGGAGGTAGTAGGTTGAGACTCAAGGAAGGTTTGGTCTGTGAGGTCTAGGAAAGTTGTCTGTATGTGTGGTGTGGTAAGAAGAGAGAGAGAAAAAAAACCAAAAGAGAAGAAAAAAGGAGAGGCGGAGGCTGGAGAGTTTTGAGATGAATAGCTGGCCAATATTTACAACTCATCCGTGCACTTAAGCAACATTTATTGACACAGAAAAATAATAAGATCCAATCAGAAACAAGCATCCGCAGACAAACTCTAATCCTGATCACAGACTGAACCCTAACTTGGCCTCAGACTGAAATTTAACCCTGTCACAGCCTTTCCACTAAACCTGTCCTCAGACTTACCATAATCCCAAATCCTCCAGATTCACCAAGCCTAATCTTGGCCACTGGCCACCTCAAAATTATGTGTTTTGAGTTCAAAGGTACAAGAAGAGAGCACATAAATGTTTCTGGAGGAACAACACAAATCACGGAGCTGTAGAGCTTGGTGGGAATGATATTAGGTTGCATATTGGAAATGACTGCACCAGCCATTCAAAGCCCTTGCTGTCCAGCAGAGCCCTAACGCCCTCCAGAATTAGAATCCATCCTCCCCTCCATGCCCTCTCCTGCCTGCCAGGCAGTGTGCCCACTCACCCCTGACCCTGGGCTCCTGCCCCACCAAGGCTCTTCTGAACCCCCTGTCCCAGCTTCAGAGTCCCCTGAGTCCCATTTTACAAGACAAGCACAGTCTTCGTCTCCTTCCTAAACTAATCCCAGCCAGCAGACCTTCTCCCTCCCTTAAATTCCTGCCTCCAAGTGACTTAATAATCCATTTGGCCACTAATCACAAATATTCCTTCTTCTGTCTTAAACTGTTCTTTTCCATAGCAGAATGATTGCATGCAGGACATACACTCAAATTATTTCCCCAAGTAGATGGTAATTTTACCCCTATCTAAAGCAATGCTGAGATGAACATTCTTAAATATATTTTTATGCACTTGTATACTTTAAAAACATATCTTCATCCATAGGGATACCCTGAACATAACTTTAAAAGTCAAAAAAGTTCACGTGCATGGCAAAGGAAACCATCAAAAAATGAAAAGACAACCTACTGAATGAGAGAACATATTCGCCAATGACACATCTGATAAGGAGTTAACATCCAAAATTTATAAAGGACTTATAAAACTCATACCAAAACAAAAAGACAAAAAATCCAATTAAAAATGGGCAAAGTACCTAAATAGACACTTTTCCAAAGAGGACATAGAGATGACCAATAGACATATGAAAAGATGTTCAACGTCACTAATCATCAGAGAAATTAAAACCGAAATGAGATACCACCTCACACCTGTCAGAATGACTATCATCAATAAATCAACAAACAACAAATGTTGGTGAAGATGTGGAGAAAAGAAAAGCCTCATGCATTGTTGATGGGAATGCAGACTGTGCTTGTCTTGTAAAATGGGACTCAGGGGGCTCTGAAGCTGGGACAGGGGGTTCAGAAGAGCCTTGGTGGGGCAGGAGCCCAGGGTCAGGGGTGAGTGGGCACACTGCCTGGCAGGCAGGAGAGGGCATGGAGGGGAGGATGGATTCTAATTCTGGAGGGCGTTAGGGCTCTGCTGGACAGCAAGGGCTTTGAATGGCTGGTGCAGTCATTTCCAATATGCAACCTAATATCATTCCCACCAAGCTCTACAGCTCCGTGATTTGTGTTGTTCCTCCAGAAACATTTATGTGCTCTCTTCTTGTACCTTTGAACTCAAAACACATAATTTTGAGGTGGCCAGTGGCCAAGATTAGGCTTGGTGAATCTGGAGGATTTGGGATTATGGTAAGTCTGAGGACAGGTTTAGTGGAAAGGCTGTGACAGGGTTAAATTTCAGTCTGAGGCCAAGTTAGGGTTCAGTCTGTGATCAGGATTAGAGTTTGTCTGCGGATGCTTGTTTCTGATTGGATCTTATTATTTTTCTGTGTCAATAAATGTTGCTTAAGTGCACGGATGAGTTGTAAATATTGGCCAGCTATTCATCTCAAAACTCTCCAGCCTCCGCCTCTCCTTTTTTCTTCTCTTTTGGTTTTTTTTCTCTCTCTCTTCTTACCACACCACACATACAGACAACTTTCCTAGACCTCACAGACCAAACCTTCCTTGAGTCTCAACCTACTACCTCCCCCCATTCTCATTAGCTGGGGTCTGAGCCCTTAGGCAGTGGTTGCCTAACCTGTGCTATAGGAAGGGGCCCTATGGTGGGAGGAGGTAGAGGCAGAGCTCTGGTTCCCAACACATGGCAGCTGGGCTCTCTGTTCACCTGCCCACCTCACCTCAACCAGCAGCCAGTGCCTTTTTTGCCCCCATCCCTGCTGGGATGGCTATCTTACTCAGTGCCTTGGAATCCTGGCCCACACGATGCCTGGGTGCTCTCAAGGTAGGTTACTGAAACTTTAATCCCAGCTTTCCTTTTCATTCTTGACACCCGCCCCCACTCCCCCCGAACCACTATGGTCTCAAATGAGACACTCCCTTTCCCTGTCCCCAGCAGACATCCTAGTAAATGCTTGGAGAAGGACTCCCTATCCAGCCTGGCTTAGCCCCAGGCTGGGTGTGGCAGCTGTCTCTTGGTTAGTTGGACGGTGGGGTGCATGATGGTGGGGGCCATGGGACAGGGTAGTGTCTCCTTGTCCCATTGACACCCTCCTGGGTGCGTACCTCCCCAGCATCTGGTCCTCGGCTGCCTTCCAGCTTGGCTGCCTTCCTCTTGGCCTTCATGCTGCAACATGCAGCAGTTTCAGGAGAGGCTTTGAGGATGCCAGAGCCCAGCCTGACACTGAGGCAGCTGAGGAGGGAGGGGCCCACTCTCCTGCAGCCCTTCTACCTCTCTGGGATTTTGTTAGCCTCCTCCTCCCTCTCTGTCTCTTAGGTTTGTTCCAACCCCACCCAGCCCCTGCCCTCTTCTTGCCTTCTGCTCCCTGTTCCCCTTACCTTGACCCTGTTTCTGTCTGTCCCTGTCACCATCTTTCTCCTGCACCATATCTCTGCCTCCATCCCTGCCTGGTCTCCATTCCATGTCTTGCTGCTTCTCCCTTTTTCTGTCTGCATCTCTTGCTTGCAGACTTCTCACTCTATCACCTTAGATTGGAGGGGCAAGTCTTGTCTGCAATTACTTGGCAAAAGAGACATATAACGAGTACCTGTTGATAATGATAATAATTTGAGGGAGGGACCCTTCCCTCAACTTCCCCCTCCCATTTCTCCTGCATAGGGACCTTCATCACTATGTCACTTCTCAGAGCTGAGACAATACAAAGCCACAGACTGTTCTTTGAGCTCCTACCAGGCAGGTACCAGTTCTGTGCTGGGGCTGGAGTGTGTGAGTAAGACAGGTCTCCATTCTCCAAGAGTCTACAAGAGTCAAGGTGATGCTGGGGGTGAGAACACAAATACTGAAAGGAGGAATAACAATGTAAGATGTAAGTAACTGTTCAAGGCAATAATTGCAAGCTCTAATGGAACGTGCAGCTAAATCTCCCTGACTGTTTTGAGGACTAACGAGTCATTGTGGGCTGAGGGAGTTGTGCAAACCCTAGAGAGAACCAGTTGCTGAGAGTTGAGTGGAATTTGTGAGTGCACATGGGAACAGGGCAGCCATTCCAGGCTGGGGCAATGTAAGTGACGGTGAAGAGATGGGAACGTGCTTGGAGCCAGGGTCCTTGGAGGTTAGCCTGCTAGGATCTCAGTGTTGGTGTTTGTGAACAAATTGATAAAGATTGAGAGACTGCTTGAGCCCAGGTAGTGGACTTGAACTTGACCTGCTGGGAAGTAGGGACACTGTCTGCTTCTTAAGTATGGGGATGATGAGCCCCAAACAATGCTTCAGGAAGCAACTCCAGGCTACTGTGAGCATCCCACTTCCTGCTGAGACACCCCAGCACAAGAAAAGCTTAACCCAGGGACACTGCCTACATTCATGAAGGTAGTTGTGCAGATCCTGGTCCCCAATGAGGACCAAACTCAAGTCCACAACTTCTGTCTGCAGTGGAAAGCTTGCAGGCGTAAGGACCATTCATTGGGCATATGCCTGGGTGGGTCAGGGAAAGGAACTGTGATGGCTGTGTTACCCTGTGCCTAAACCCCTCAGTGGCTTCTCATGTGCCTGGGATAAAGCTTAGACTCTGTGCTGAGGTCTGCAGGCCCTGCATGGCCTGGAGCTGTGTCCTGTTGTGTCTCCCTACATTGAGGTCTTCTCAGTGTGCTTTGTCACCATACAGGATCTCTCTCAGCCTATTCCTTTCTGCTTTTGAAGGCTGTGCTTGGGGGCTTCCCCAAAGACACCTGGCACTGCCCACTGCAGATGAGGCTGGATCATGGCCATTGCCACACCCAGGGAGTCCTGAATTCTCAGCAGGTACCCTCGGGTGGGGCGCTTGGCTGTTAATTGGTGCCTGTAAAGTGCTTAAAAGCATAAAGAATGACACCAGTGCGGAATGCAGGTTTTAATCCCAGTGTTTCTTGAGTCAGAGGAGGAGCTGGGGAGGGGACAGCCCTGAGAAGCCCTTGGGCCCGTCTCCTTCACTACCTTAGGGGATCTGCCCCTGCAGGAGACCTGCTTTCCAGGAAGCACCCTCTGGGCAATGTCCCAGTCCTGGGTGCTTCTGTCCCTCTGGACAAAGGGGAGAGAGAACCTCCATGGAAGGTCAAGAGACCTGGGCTCTGATTTCCAAAATGTTGTAAGGTCTGGAGAGTTCACTTCTTATATCTGAACACCCACAGTGACAAGTAATAAAAGGCCTACTGCAAAGGAACTTAAAGAAGAAGTTTTTTGTCTTCTCATATATCAGGGAGTTCCAATGTAGGGTAAACCAGGGCTGACTGATGTTAGAGACCATCAATGCCTGGAACCCTCAAGAACCAGGGACCTGTCATCCTTCCTCTACCCTCAGGTTGGTAGATGGTAAAATCGCATCTCATAAATGAGCAGGGAACTTCCCTCTCCTTTGAAAAGTGAGAAAACTTTTCCCTGTGTCCCCCAGGCTCCACTGACTGAGACTGGGTGATGCACTCAGGCCAGGGGACTGAGACCCTGTCATTGACTTACATCACTGGCTCTCAAAAAGAAACCATGCGTATGCCGTGATTGTCCTGGTGATGGGAGTGCTGTGGCATTTGGAGGTAGGAGCTGGGTGTCTGCAATGCTGGAGATGGTTGATGACCTCTGAATGTCATACCAGCCCTTCATGGAGGTGAAAAACCTGCTTTTTATTATCCAAACCTAGGACCTAACTCCATTTTATAGAAGTGTTCTTGCCCAAGACTTACCTGGTAAATTGAGGGAACATTCTCTGTGGTTTAGAGCCGCCCACCACTTCTAAAGGTCCTAAAGCCTGAGCAGTGCTTCATTGGGGGTGGGGATGGCAAAGAGTGGATGACCACGGTCATCCTCAGGTCAGTTCCGCTGACCCAGGGGATCCTCTGGGTGGTTGGTCTTGTTTAATACGTATGCATCGAAACACACTATGCTGTTATAAATTCCTTTCTTCTGTTCCCTTTTTCCATTAATTATTGAATTCTGTTGATTTTTTTTCTTTAAAACTCTATCACCTATGGATTTTACTTCAGGATAGTAAAGAGGGTGGCTTGAAACGATTGCTGTCAAAAGTGGGTATTGGGTTAGCATCATTCCACAAACCAAAAGGTTATGGGCTTAGTTCCCGTGCACAGAACATGCCTAGGCTGCAGGTTCGGTTGGGGCGCATATGATTGATGTTTCTCTCCCTCTCTTTCTCTCTCCCTTTACCTCTCTGTAAAATCAATAAGCATGTTTTTGAGTGAGGACTGAAAAAAAAGTGGGTATGGGGTTTTAGAGAGCTGTGAATCACTGGCTTAGGCTAATAGAGTTCATCCTTAGGGTTGAAAGACAGCTTTCTCCTTGATGATCTGGGACGATGAACTTCAGGACAAAATTGGGAATTCCCGGCAACAGGGGCTGGGTTGGAATGTGGGCTGAGAAGTCACCAGCACACCCAATATACTTATTCTATGCGGGCCTCAAGAAATAGGTTGATATTCTCAGCTCTGGCCACCTTTCTTCTTGTGACACTCTGAAGCAGAGATCTATGAAAGTGCCTGGACAGGGGCAAATGCTGAACAGGTGCAATGCAGAGGGCACTTCTGTGTCCCTGGGGTCCTGCAGTCTTTTAGCTGCCTCTATTAATCCCTGTTCATGCCTTCAAGAGCCCATGTTCTCACAATCCTGCTATTAACATTAAATATAAATGCAGTTACTGCAACTACACCAAAGTGGGGTGTTTCTTAGCCTACTTCCCCAGGAGGCCCCCACATCCTATCAGGTGACCCCTCCAGGATAACCTGCCTACTGATAGGCCTGTGTTCAACAGAATAGAAACAAATGGAGATGGTGAAATTCCAGGTGTCAACAAAAGTGGAAATGATGCAAATTCTGCCTGGAATCCGCCCCGCTTCAAAGGCCTGCCATGCTCCCTCTGAAATTCCACGCCTAGAGATTTAGATGTTGGCTTTAAGCTCCACTGAGGAGGAAGTGGGGTGGGGGAGGATAGATTTGGCAAGGCCACAGCTTGCTTGAATGATCTTGTTCTTAAATCATAAAGTAATTAAGGAATAGGCTGACCCCCTGGGTTTGAAACCAGTGTCTAGATTTAAGTGCCAGAGCCACATATTTAACCACTCTGTGCCTTGGTTTCCTCATCTGTAAATGAGGTAATAACACGTCATTGGATCAAAAGAAACAATGTGTGTAAAGCTTTAGAATGGTGCCTGGCACAAGATGATTTAGCCACTAGCTGACTCTTCTTTGCTGACGCATCAGGTTCTGGGGCTGAGAGCTTCATGTTGCTGGGGTACCCCCATCCTTTGCTGGGCATAGTAAATGCAGTCCTGGGGATCATGATTCACAGGTACTCTGGGGGAGCCGCCTCAGAACCTCTGCTTCCCCTCCCAGGCCTGAGGTGGCTGGGCCCATGGAATGACCTCAGCCAGGAGGAATGAGGGGTGTGGAGTCTATAGTCTGGGTGTAGGCCCCTGCCTACCCCTAGGGCCCTTTCAGCCCCACCTTGTATTTGCTCCCTAGCAGCTGACCCACAGGCTATAGGATGTCAGGGGTCACCCCAGTGACTCACTGTGGCCTCTTGATCCAGAACCAGTGCACAGGACACCCCCCAACCCCTCTCTTCTGCACCATAGCCTTAGAGGACCATTCACCCTGACCTAGATGAGACCCAAGGGAGCCTGTGACTGATGGGTGACCCTGACCTTTGACTGACCTCTGATCCTGCCCACAGACAGATTCCTGGGCTCAGATAGGATTCCACTTCTGGTTTCTGGCTGAGCTCTGGCCCTGTCTACAGACTGACACGTCTTTAAGACATGGAAGACACTCGGGGTTTCTGGGACAAATGCCCTGTCTGTGCACCACTTGCCTCTCCCTTGTGATCCCCTGGGTGCAGGCCAACATGCTGCATCTGCCTGGCAGCCTGGTCCCTGAAGGTGGGGAGTACCTGTTTGGCCCCTCTTGCTGGGAGCGGTCACATGGAAAGGGGAGGACATGGTGCTGACTTTGTCCCTTCAGTCAACTTCTCCTTGATGCACCCTGAGGAACATCCTTCCTCATGCCCCTTCTGACTGCAGCTCCCAGCTGGAAGGGACCAACTCTCCGCCATTAGCTTAGGGGCTCCATAGGAAAAGCAACAGAGCTCCCCAATAGGACCAGGTTTCTTAAGGACAAAACCATGTCTCCTCTATCAGACCCTCTGATGGGATCCCCGAGAATGGGAGTTGTATCTCAGCCCTAAAGGGGTCTCCAACAAGAGGATACAAGCAGATTGGGTGATTGAGTTGTACAAATCTGGATTCTAATCTTGGCTTCATTGTTTATTAGCTGTTTGTCCTCTTAACCTGAGTTCAGTTTCCTCACCTGTGAAATGGGGTCAGTGACATTACTTACCTCATAGAGTTATGAGGATTAAATGGGATGAGCTTTGAAAAGCATTGGGCGTAGTCCCTGGCACTCGTAAGTGCTCAGCAGACATCAGAGGTCATAGATATTGTACCATCATCATTTTAGAGGTTCCACAATGTTAGGGCAGGAAGACTCAGTGAGGCTGGGATCTTCCCCCACCCCCTGAACCAGGTTTTTTCTGAGGACAGGGATCAGATCTCAGTGTCTAAGCTGGCCTCCACTGCCACCCTCATTTCTTGTGGTTTCTCAGGGGCTCTGGGCTTACAGGGCTTGGTTTAGCCTCTTTGCAGAGCTCCTCTCTGCCCTTTACCCTAAGAAGGCCTCACCTTTCTACATCTGCCCATTCTTCCTGGCCCAGCCTATTGCCTCCAGGAAGCCTCCTGGGTTGACGTTTGCCAGAGCAGATCTTCCACTGCTGATGACCTTGCCATGATCCCTGGCTACCAGGTTCTCCAAAGAGAGTGAGGATCTGGGACCCAGCCTTCTCCTCTCACCAAGGACTGGAGGTGAGTCCACGGAACCAGAGCCACTGCACCAGAAACATCCCTGTAGCACTGATGACCAGAACAGGTACCCAACCCAAACTGCCCTCAGGAGGGTCTGGTTTCTTTTCCTCTCTTTTCAATGAAAATCAATTAAGTCATTTTGAATCA
>PVKM010035589.1:0-15115 GCA_004027735.1 Carollia perspicillata | reverse complement strand
ATAGTAACTATAATTAGAAACTCAGTAAATGGGTTTAAGAGTCAAATGGATGCAGGTACTAATAGCTTCAGTGAACAGAAAGATACAGCTGAAAAAATATATGCAAAAAGCATCATAGAGAGCTAAAGCTCTGAGAGGATAAGAAACATGAAGGGTGACATGGGATAGCCTAACACACATCTAATCAGAAGCCCCCTACACACGCAAAAAAAAAGAGAAAATGGGGCAGAGGCGGTATGTGGAGAGATAGTGGCTAATGATATTCCAGACCTGGTAAAGATATCAAGCTACAGATTATCAACAAACTTTAAGTGGGATAAGTAGAAAGAAATCCACACCTACAACATCATATTAAAACTGCAAAATCAAAGATAAAAAGAACTTAAAAGGAGCCAGCAGCCAGAGGAAAAGCAGGTTGCTGTCAAAGACCAAGAGATACCCTGACAATCAACTACACAAAACAACCACAGACACCCAGGGGACAGTGGGATGGCCTGCTCAGTGTGCTGAGGAAACAAAATGGCCAGCCTAGAAATCTACGCCCAGTTAAAAAAGACTTTTCAAGGGTCATGATGAAATCAAGACATTTCAGAAAGGTAAAAATGAAAGATTGTCATTAGCAGACCATCACTAAGTTAAATTATAAAGGAAGTTCTTCACACAAAATAGGATCTCATGTAAGAAGTGATCTTAGGTGGAAGGTCTAGCAGGCAAGATGTAATGAGGAACAAAGAAAATGCTAAGTAGGTGGGTACTTACAAACAAACCTTGACTGAATAAAACAGTAATAAGGTCTGCTGGGTTTTTCAAAGGTGGAATTAAAACATGACCATAGTCGCATATATCTCTGGAAAGGAAAGAAAAGAACCGAATTAAACCGTCTAAGATCCTTGTATTGGGAGAGAGGAAAAGGATAAATGATTAATTAGCTCCAAACTTTGGTAAGTTAAGTATATATGTTAAAATTTCTAGAGTAATCAACAAAAGAATAAAAATAGAGCATAAAACATCCAAATAGCTGTACAAACATTGAAATAAGAGACACCCTGCAAGTGAGAATCCAAGTCCCATTTCAGGATAATTAGACAGTGGGGAGAGGGGCAGGAGATGACATCAATGACAGCGGGTCTGGTGAGCCTGGCTGAGGAGGTGGATCCCTGAGCCATGTGGAGTCAGGGAAGAGTTTCAATTTAAGTGTGACTGACATGATTAGATTTGTTTTGAGAAACAGCACTCTGACAACAGGACGGATATAAACTAGATTACACACACACACACACACACAATCTCAAAACGATCATCAGAAATCTCAAACTTTGCCAGCATGTGAATACATGTGTCATCTATTACCATTCACAACTAAATCTTGGTAGCTTAAAACCCAGAATTTTTGCAAGCAAGCAAAATGTGGAGGCTGCAGGCCATGGCCAGCCAAGCCAGGAATCGGCAGGCACAGGACCCAACGGCTCAAGGAAGCGCCGCTCCACACTGGCAGCTGATTCCCATCACTGCCATGTGCCATTGTTAGTGAAATTGAAATGCTGCTGCTTTGGCTTGATGCTTGAGATTAAAGTTATCTCTTGTGAAATAGAGAGAATGCTTTTTCTATGTTATGCTCAGTTGGAGAGGTCCTGAAGTGAAATTGCTTGAACTGTTAGTTATATCATTCTTTTTCTCATTACCATGGACATCCAGGCAGGGACTCCGTAACCTCAGGCCCTCATGACTCCACAAGAGTCATACTCCTGCTGAGACTCCATTCCTATTGATGTTATCACTAACACCACCCCTAGGAACCAGTGAAGCAGGGCTCAGCCATGCCACGTTCTGGTGGAGCTGAAATTCAGCTGTAAACCCAAGGCCACGAAAGGGACACTGCGTTGCACTCGAGGCAGAAAGTCCATGTCTTCACCCCTTGGAAGTAAGAAAGAAACTCTCCTGAAGAACGTTTAGCGGAAGTGAGACAGCCCCATGGTGTTTTAGAGATCAGTAATTTATGCTTCTCCCAATTCTCCTTCATAACCTGAGTCTGCCAGGGTGCACATCTGCCACCAGGGGGCGGGGTTAGAATTTCCTCTACTATCAGCCACTGTTTTGTACTTGGAACCAGCGCTCTTCTCCATTACTTAGGATCTATTGTTACAGCTGGATCATATACTCAAAAATGTTTCCAATTATAGGGACTTCTTCCTCAATGGCTTCTGGTCTACTTACCTATCATTAGGCTTCTGTTGTGGTCACCCCTGTCCATCGGCTGTATTTGTATACATCAGGAAAAATTCAGGACTTCTCTTCAGAGCTTCTTCAAACTTTAAGTAAATCAGTAGATTGTAAATGTGTCAGTAGATACGAATGGAAGAGGATTTGCCCAATTTCTCTCAGAAATACCTGAGCCCTAGTTTGTACCCAACATTTATGGCATTTGAAAACAGCTTTTAAAAGACATTTTTAGTGCCCTGGCTGGTGTGACTCAGTGGACTAAGTGCCAGCCTGCAAACCAAAGGGTCGCTGGTTTGATTCCCAGTCAGGGCACATGCCTGGGTTGCAGGCCAGGTCCCCAGTGGGGGCACATGAGAGACAACCACACATGGATGTTTCTCTCCCTCTTTGTCCCTCCCTTCCCCTCTCTCTAACAATAAATAAGTAAAAATTTTTACAAGGGCTAAAAAGCAATAGTACCATAGATAGTAACAAATAAATATAAAGTTTGATATAGAACATTGGCATGATATTCTTAAAAGAATATTATCTTTTTATATTTAACCAACAAAACCACAACATTTCCAGAAAGAAATAAGTATTTTCTGTAGAACTTATTTTGAAATTTGATGATAGAATGGGCAAACATATAAGATGGCTTTAAAAATAATGATAAAATAAGTAATCACTGTCTGAGATGGAGAGTTTAAAATAAGACTAGTAATTTAATGGGCAATATAGTAACAGAAGAAATTATATGCATTGATAAAATTTCAAAAAGCAAATATTACTCCATTCAGGAACAAGAGTCATTTTGAACAAAAAGCCTTTATTTCCCTATTTTATTGTAGTAAAATACGCATAACATAAAATTCACCATCTTAACCATTTTTAAGTGTACACTTCAGTGGTATTAAACATATTCACCTTACTGTGCAACCACCTTCTGTCACCATAACTCCTTTCCTCTTGAAACGCTTAAACTCGACACCTGCTAGACAGTAGCTCCTCACTTCCCCTTGCCCAGAGCCCTGGCAGCCACCACTGCACTTTCGTCTCTGTCATCCCGACTGCTCTAAGTACCTCACACAAGTAGAACAGCATTGCCTTTTCGTGACCGACTTACTTCACTTAGCAAAATATCCTTTAGTTTAATTTGTATTGTAATATATTGCAGAATTTCCTTTTATTAAAAGATAGATAATATTCTGTTATACGTATATACCACATTTTGCCTAGCTATTCATTAGTGAATGGACCCACGAGTTACTTCCATGTTTTGGTGATAATGAATAATACTGCTATGAACACAAGTGTATGGCTATCTTTTCAAGACGCTGCTTTCCATTCTTTTGAGTATATGCACAGCAGATGAATTGCTGAATAATATGAAACTGCTATTTTTATTTTTTTAGGGAACAACCATAGTATTTTTCACAGCAGCTGTACCATTTTATATTCCTGCCAACAGTGTATAGTGGTACCTCAGTATTCATCATTAATTCATTCCAGAACTCATGATGAGTGCCAAAACCAACGAGTCCCAAGCAAGTGCCCAGTGCTGAAACATTTTTTATCAACGGAATGTGACCAGTACAGGGTTTGATGAGTTCTGAAGCCGATGAGTACCAAGGTGTGACATACAATGATTCCAATTTCACCATATCCTTGTCAATATTTTTTCTATTTTTTAATAGTAGCCATCTTAATGGGTGTGAGGTGGTATCTCATTGTAGTTTTGATTTGTGTTTTTCTAATGATTAGTGATGATGAGCATCATTTCTTATTTTAGTAATTCAAGTTTCTCTCCTTTTCTCTTAGAGCATGTAGCTAATGATTGTGGATTTTGTTAAATTTTTTTGAAGAATTTTTAGTTTTGTTGATTTTTCTCTATTGTTTTCTACTCTCTATTTCATTTATCTCTTCCCTAATCTTCATTATTTTCATCCTTCTTTTTGCTTTGGGTTTAGTTTGTCCTTCTTTTCTTAGTTCGTCAAGTTGTAAAGTTAGGTTGTTGCTTTGAGAGCTTTCTTGTTTTTTTAACATAAGCATTTGTAGCTATAAATTTCCTCCTATACACTGCTTTTACTAAGTCTCATAAGTTTTGGTACATTTTATTTTCAGTCATCTCTAAGTATTTTCTAATTTCTCTTGTGATTTCTTCTTTGATCCATTGGTTGTTTAAAAGTGTGTTGTTCAATTTTCACAATTTTGTTAATTTTCCACTTTTACCTTTCTGACCTTATTCAGTTGGGGTCAGAGATACTTTGTTGCTATCTAGTCATTTAAATCTACTGAGACTTAATCTGTGGCCTAATATATGGTCTATCCTGGAAAATGTCCCGTGTTCACTTGAGAAGAATATGTCTGTTGTTGTTGGGTAGTGTTATATATATGTCTTCTATTCTAGGTGGTTTATCGGTTTATTGTGTTGTCTTCTATTTCCTTAATTATTTTTTATCTGGTTGTTCTATCCATTATTGAGAGAGGGGTATTGAAGTCTTTAGATATTATTGTGGAACTATTTCTCCCTTCAATTCTGTCAGTTTTTGCTTCATATATTTGGATTGTTATTAGGTACATAAAATACATAATGGTATATCTTATGTTATATTAAAGCAGTTATTAATAAATAAAATCTTTAAACCATTTATTAATATACAATGTCCTTCTGTGTCTCTTGCAAACTTTTTTATTTAGAGTCTGTTCTGTCTGATGTTCATGGAGCCGCTCCTGCTCCTCTGGCTCCCCTTGCATGGACAGTCTTTTCTGTCCTTTTACTTCCTCCCTGTTTGTGTCTGGGCATCTCCAGCGAGGCTCATCTAGACAGTATGTAGTTGGGCATGTATTTGTGTCCATTCTACCAAGCTTTGTGTTGTGATTGGAGAGGTTAATCTATTTACAATTAAAACAATTACTGCTAACAAGGGACTTTTCTGTCTTCTTTTGTATGTCGTTGATTTTTTAAGCAAATGTTTAGATTCCTTTTTCCTCTCCTTTTCTGCATATTCTGGAGCTATTTTTTGTGGTTACCAAGGGGTTTACATTTAACGTCCTAAAGTTATAACATGCTAATTTGTATTTATACCAACAGAACTTCAATAACACAAAAAAAGTCTGCTCCTTTACAGCTTTGTCCCCATCCTTTTCCGTTGTTGTCATCACACTACATTTTATAAACTGTGTGTCCCAAACCATAAAATAATCAATGCATTTTTGTTCTAAATTATGTAGAAAATAAGATTTGGAATCACAAATCAAAGGTACAGTAATCCCAGCATTTACACTGATAATTGTGTTTCTTTTTTCATCTTTAAATGCACTAGTCTCTTAAATCATGTAGAAAACAAACAAAAAGTCCAGTTGCAAACCATTGTTACAATAACACTGGCTCTTATCATTGTCCATGTATCTACCTTTACTGGTATCCTTAGTTCTCCATTCACCTTGAAGTTTCTGTGTAGCGTTCTTTCATTTCTCTTTGCAGCGTTCCCTTGAGCATTTCTTGTAGGGCAGGTCTAGTGGTCACCAACCCCCTTAGCTTTTGTTTATCTGAGAATGTCTTAACCTTTTCCTTACTTTTGCGGACAATTTTGTCAATATAGAATTCTTGGTTGATAGTATTTTCTTTTAGTCCTTTGAATGTATTGACTACCCGCTTCTGGCCTCCAAATCTTCTGATGAGAAATCTGTTGATAATCTTATTGACAATCCTTGTATGTAATGATGTGCTTCTCTCTTGCTGCTTTCAAGATACTATCTTTGTTTTTTGAATGATCACAATGTTTCTCAGTATGGGTCTCTTTAAGTTCATCTTAGATTTGCTGAGGTTCTTGGAGGTTTGTTTCTTTCTCTCATAAAATTTGGAAAGTTTTAAGTCAGTATTTCTTCCTATATTCTCTCTGTTCCTTTCTCTCTCTGCTCCTTCTGGGACTCCTATAATGCATGATGCGGACCCTGGCCCACAGGGTCCCTGTGTTGTGGCTGTGATGGACAAATTCGCATGAACTACAGAAGTCCCATGGAGAAAAAGGATGGCATGGCCTCTCTCTAAGTGAGATAGAGGGCCCCGACCCCTGCCTGGACAAGCTTTTATTGCTTCTCTAGGTACATCACATCAAGGATGGTCCTTTAAAAAAAAAAAGCCTGCACAGGTTTGCTGTAGGTGATTACCTTTTACAGATAACAAAGGAAAGAATGTTGCCAATCACTTCAAAGAGAAGGATGTTGCAGATCAAGGGGAAAAGTGGTTGAACTGGTCACACTCCATACTTGGGAGGTTTTAGCACAGACTTTAGGAAGTTACTTTAGAGATATGCAGTAAACATTTGCTGCCTCAATTCAGAGTGAGGGAGTTTAGGAAAAGCAAGCCTCAAAGCAGCCTAGGTACACTGCAAGCCTGATTGCCCACATGAGAACCTATCCATGGGTGTGGGTGCTGTGTGCCGACCTCGCTCCCCATCGGTTTTCTGAATCAGGGCCTGGGCTACATTCCCCACGCCATGCGGAACAATCCCTTATAATGCATATGTTGGTTCACTTGATGGGGTCCCACAAATCTGTGAGACCCTGTTCACATTTCTTTCATCTTTTTTTCTGTTCCTCAACTGCAATATTTTCCATTGTCCTATCTTCAAGTCTGATGATTCTTCTACCTGCTTACATCTGTCTTTAAATTTCTCTAGTGAAGTTTTAATTTCAGGTATTGCACTTTTTATCTCCAGAATATATTTTTAGTTTCTTTTAGGTTTTCTATCTCTTTATTGATATTTTCAATTTGTTCATACATTATTTTCATGATTTCCCCCACATATTTCTTTAGTTCTTTGGGCATAGTTAAGACAGTTGTTTTAAAGTCTTTGTCTAATATGTCTGTCATCAGGGACAGTTTCTGGTGGCTTATTTTTTTCCTTTGACTGGGACACACCTTGCCTGTTTCTTTCTATGCTTTGGGATGTTTTGTTAAACAATGGACATTTAAATCTAATAATGTGATTGCTGTGAAAATCAGATTATTCCCCTGCTCCAGGGTTTGCTCATTTTTGTTATTGTTTATGTGTTTATTTGTTTTAGGTTATATTTGTGACAAGGATCAGAATGAAGTCTAAATTTAATGTCTTCTTAGGTGTTTTCTGAGCCTTTCCCAGGGCAATGATGGCCACTTCTTAATTTTCTCCATATATACGATTGTTTGGAAGTGTCCTGGTTTTTAATATTTGGTTCCCCAAAGGGGAAAAGCATACAAATAACAGGAGGAAATGGTGGCTGGCCCTTTAATGCCCTGCAAGTCACTTCAGCCAGAAGGGGTACGTCTTTCAACAATCGAGGTGGTGCAATGACAATGTATTCTCATCTTTTTGTCTGCACCTCTGTGATCAGAAGCAGCAACCATACCAAGACCCCCTATATTTGGAGGATGGGATCACTGTTGCCCACCCTGTCTCCCACACACAGTGTATAAGCCGCTCCAGGAGCACATGCACAGCTCTCTGCCACGAGGTGGGGAGGTGGGAATTAGATCACTGCTATTGTGCTAAGAGCTGACATACACCAAAATTAACAGCAATTTACTGTCTAAGTTTTCCCTGGAAGTTGCAAACTTTCAAAAGACTCCAGAGTTCCAAAACAGTTGTAGCGGACAGCTTCTGCCAGTGTAATTGTCTAGGTGGGGAGACTGATTCCTGGTGCTTTCTCCTCTGCCACCTTCCTAATACTCCCTCCAGGCAACAAATTTTATTTATATATTGTGAATTACCAGCAGAAAATATGGAAGTCAAAAATAATGATCATATCATTAGTTTTATACATGTTGTTGTAAGTACAAGATTTTCTTTTTTATTTGGATATAATTTATATGCAGTAAGTTGCACAAATCTAAAGTGTATAGATCCATGGATTGTTACATGTGTAATTGCCATCGAGATGAAGACATAGACATTTACAATACCCCATAAAGGCTCCCTGATGCACTATTCCATTTAATACTTCCCGAGAGATACTCTGAAGTCTATCACCATAGAGTAGCTTTGCCTGCACTTTATATAAAAACATAATCATACATAGTGTAATGTTTTGTGTCTGGGTCTTTTGCACAATTTCATAGCTATAGATTCACCCACATTATTGCACACAGTAAATTATTTTTAACTTTTGTTTAGTATTCCAGGTCTGACAATACCATAATTTGCTATCCATTCTACTGTTGATAACATTTGGTTTGCCTTCAGTGTGGAACTCTTATGGAAAACGCTGCTGTAGCTATGCTCATGCATGTCTTTTACTGGACATATGCATTTGTTTCTCCTGGGCATGTCCCAGGAACTGAGTTGCCCAGTCATACAGCATATGTTTGTTTAGCTTTAGCATATGCTGAAAAATTGTTTTCTAAATATTTGTATAAATGTATATTCTCATAAGCAATGTACAAGACTTTTAGTTTCTCTACATCTTCGCCAACCCTTGAACTTGTTACTGTTTAAAGTTTTAGCCATTCTAAAATTAGGTGTGTATGAGGTAGTATCTCATTCTTTCTGGTCTTAATTTGACTTTACCTGAAAGATAGTGACATTGAACTCTTTTGCAAATGTGTATTAACCATTTGAGCATCTTCTATTGAAAATAGCCTATTCAATACTTTCATCTTTTTAAGACTTGGGTTTTTGGTCTCTTTTTTATTATTGATTTCAAGAGGTTCATTACATATTCCAGTTGTGAGTTATTTTTTTAAATATGTATGGCAAACATCATCTATAAGTCTGTGGTTCACACTCTCTTAATTTTATCATTTATTATGATTTTCATGAAAAAAATTACCGGCCTTTCTTTCATAGTTTTTTTTTCTTATGTCTTGTTTAAGAAATTTTTGCCTACCTGAAAATTATAATGATATTTTCACCCTTGGTTTCTTCTAGGAGCTTTATCATTTTACCTTTCACATATATGTCTATGCTCCATCTCCAAATAATTTTTAGGTACACTGTGAGGTAGGGACCGAGGTTAATTTTTTTCTATATCCAATATTTCAAAGATCTTCCTTTACCCCCACTGAATTTCAGTAGAACTTAAGTTATAAGTCAGAAAACTGTACATGTATGGATCTGTTTCTTCTCCTCTAATTTGTTCTATTGGTCTGTTTGTCTATTCTTGGACCAATTACATACTATCTTAAAGCAGCACCTGTTTTGACTTCTGCCTCTGGAAATAATGGTGTACAAGGCCAATGGTGCACTTCCCACCAAAATAACTAGGAAATTTAACAAAACATGAAAAAAATATTTTCACACAGTAGGCCAATAGTGCAGAACTATGAACCTGAGAGAAGGAAAACAAACACAGTGAGCCCTGTGAATTCCTCAGCTATCTGCCTGGAGATCCAGTACAGGCCATTGTGCAGAGTAGGAGATCCCGAGCAGAGCAGGACATCTTGTTGAGTTGAGGAGAGAAGAAGCTGGGGTCAATGGCCTGAGGTAGCTTCGAATAGCAGGGCAAAGTTACAAATAAGAAGAACTTCATAGAAAATAAAAACATCCTATAATTCTGGGTCCCCATTAGTGCATTCTGACATCTAAGCCACATATAAAAAGGGCAAATACCACAAGACAGGGCAATAAAAATATGTAAGGAGTTGTGAACTGAAAAATTATCAGACCTCATACAAGATGGGAGATATGTGAGCTTTGGCCAACCAGAGTGAAGAGTACTCATGAACACCCATGACATTTTCTGAAGATCTCAGGAGGATCATGCATTAGCAGTAGGGCTAAACTATCCCTACCAGCCCCAATAAAACTTAAAACCAGTTCTCAAAAGGTTAAATATAAGCTGAAAGTAACTTAGCTGCCTCATAGGACAAAGTCCAAAGTTCAAAGAGGAAGGCACCAAAACTCGATAACATAACTTTTACAATGCCCAACATCCAATCCAAAAATAATAGACATGAAAAAAAGAAAAAAATTGTGACACATAATCAACAGAAAAATTAGTAAATAGAAAGAAAAATCAAGAATTAGAAAAATGATGGAATTATGTATATGTTGAATATATTCAAGATTTTGAAGAAAAATATAAACAGAAATAGGAGATATAAAAATAACTAAATGAAATTTCTAGACATGAAAAATACAACATGAAAGTCACTGGATGGGATTAATAGCAAATTAGACACTAGAAAATAATCAGTGAAGTTGGAAACACAATAAAAATGATATAAAATGAAGAACCCAGAGAGGGGAAAAGACACAGAAAATGAACAGACTCAATGGAACAATTTCAAGTAGTTGAATATGCTTATAATTGGAATCTCAGAAAAATAGGAGAATACAAAACTATTTTAAGAAACAATGACCAAAACTTGATGACAACTATAAAGTCATTGAACCAAAAGGCTGAAAGAACTCCCAGCAGGAGAAAAGAAAAAAACAAGAAAAGCACACAATGGCACATTAAACACAAATTTCTGAAAACAACAATATAAGGAAAATGTTAAAAGCAGCAAATAAAAAACACAGTACAATCAGAAAAACAAAAATTAAAAGGGAAGCAAATTTCTTGTCAGAAACCATACAAGTCAGAATATAATGGTAAAACATCTTGAAAGTTCTAAAAGGAAAAAAAAATACCCTGTCAACTTAGAATATTATATACAGAAAATATATTCTTTAAAAATTAAGGCAAATGGCTGGATTTTATGGTAGGTAAATTATACTTCAATAAATCTGTTATGAAACTAAAGATTTTTCAGTCAAAAAAAAAAAGCTAAGGCAATTCATAACCACCAGACTTGCACTTGAAGAAGAGATAAAGGAGTTTTTAAAGAACAAGAAAAAGGATACTAGATGGAAACATGAATTTACACGAAGCGGGGGAAAGTGCTAGAAATGGCCACTGCAAAAACACTTGGCTTATCCTTCACAGCTGGGTAAAACTGAGTATGTGGAGGGGCCGTCCTCTGCCAAGGTCCTGTATCTGGAACGTGGTGAAAATGGGATTTCATCCTAGATATCTCTCACTCCAGACTCCATTGTTTTCCCTTCTGTATTCCAAGTTTCTGTCATGCCTTAATTTCCCAGCAGAATTTAACAATCCAAGCAAAAGAATTTGAAAAATTTGAAGATTAAACTGTGCATTTTCAGTAAAAAACATACTGATATAAAGTTTTTTCTCAGCTGACATTTTTACAAAAATAGTTTGCTCCTCTGGCTTTTTCCTTCTCTATGAAAACTGCTGCTGTTCTTTGAATTTGCAAGTGTAACCACCCCCACCCCTGCTCCCCTCTAATGCCTCTGGACAGAAGCCTGGCAGGCTGCCACTGAGAAGGTTATTTGACCGCTCATCCTCCTGAGTGCCTGAGGCCAATAAACTATTTGATAACAGACTTTTCCTATTTTGTTTCCATTAGTATTGAAATGTTAATGAATCTTTCTTCCCAGAAAAATTACCATGGTAAAAGTTTACCCTGTGGCATTAATTACTCATGTTTATTGATAGTTTTGCTTCTAGCAAGAGGTCAATTAATTTGTTTTACTTTTATATATAGGTGTTTGACAAGGGGAAATTATATGTGTGAATTATTCTGCTATACAAGCATCCCAAGTCCTGTCAGGGTTGCCTTCTCTATCATTCTCAGCTCAGTCATTTCATTTCTTTTTGTGAATTCTATGTTGAAAATAGAATATTTGTATTCATTCTGTTCATATTTTCCTCTATTTTTTGGAATCATTAAAATTATATGTAGTCTTTGTCTTATTACTCCAACATCTGGGCCATTTATAAGTCCATCTCTATTGTCTGTTTATTCTCTTACTGATCAGTGACATTTTCCTGCCTTTTTTCATGTGTAGTGGCATTTTGATGTATGCCAGACATTGTATATGAAGGACATTTGGAGGCTCTGTATGATATCTCCTACTAGAGGAAGTTCTACCTTTCTTCTGTTACGCAGACAGGATAAGGGACTAGTCATCTCAATTCAATCAGGGGTTAAGTGAGACAAAGCTGGAGACAAAGTGTGAGTTTGATCCAGTCTTCCTCTCATTCATTTCTGTTCTCTGGCTGATCTTGAAAGATCTGGAGGAGATTCAGTTCTACCCTCTGGATGTTCTGCACTTGACATTTTAACCTTTTTTACTGGCCCCTCTTTATCCCCACCCAGCTTCCAGATCTGGAAAATTTATTGAGGGAAATACCAGCTGTGTTTTTGCATAAGGCTGCATTTCTCTAGCTGGACTTTGTGTCCTGAACATTTTAGTAAAGTAATCATAGTTAGAAGTCCTTGCTTTTCATCACTTGGAATATTTCTTGCCAATTCCTTCTGGCCTACAAAGTTTCTGTTGAGATATTAGCTGACAATCTTATGGGAGCTCCCTTATAGGTAACTAGTTAGCAGATTTTCTCTTGCTGCTTTTAGGATTCTGTTTTTGTCTTTACCATTTTGCATTTTAATTATGATGTGTCTTGGTGTGGGCTTCTTTGGGTTCATCTTTTTGGGGACTCTCTGTGCTTCCTGAACTTGTATGTCTCTTTCCTTTACCAAGTTAGGGAAGTTTTCAGTCATTTTTCAGATAGGTTTTCAATTTCTTGCTGTCTCTCTTCTCTTTCCAACTCCTCCATGATATGAATGTTGGTACACTCAAAGTTGTCCTAGAGGCTCCTTATACTATCCTCATTTTGTGAATTCTTTTTTCCTTTTGCTGTTCTGATTGAATGTTTTTTGCTTCCTTATATTCCAAATCACTGATCTGATTCTTGACTTCATCTACTCTACTGCTGATTCCTATAAATTATTCTTCATTTCAGTTTGTGTATTCTTCATTTCTTACTGGTCTTTTTATTATGCTTTGAAGTACTCACTAAGTTCATCAAGCATCCTATAACCAGTGTTTTAAACTCTGAATCTAGTAGATTTCTTGTCTCCATTTTGCTTAGTTCTTTTTCTAGAGTTCTGTTCCGTCCTTTCATTTGGGAAATGCGTTTTGTCTCCTTGTTTTGGCAGCCTCCCTGTGTTTGTTTGTATGTATTAAGTAGAGCTGCTCTCCTGAGCTTGGTAGAGTGGCTTTATGAAGTAGGTATCCTGTAGGGTCCAGTGGCACAGCCTCCCTGATTACCAAAACTGGACACTTGAACTGCAACCCCCATGTGCACTGTGTATACCTTCCGCTTGTAGCTGAGCCTTGATTGCTCTTGACACGTCAATGGGAGGGATTAACCCCTAGGCCTATCAGCTACAAGGGCTGGCTGTATGTAATCACTCACCTCTAACCATCATGGAGGATCAGCTGTGCAGAGGCTCACCCCACAGAGCAGGACTTACTTCCATGGGGCTCTGGTACCAGCTGAGTCCACCACTTGAGTGTGTCACTTGTGGAGGTGGTTGGGTGATGATGCTTCAATGTAATCTGTGATGATGCTTCAATGTAATCTAAAGCTGTCCATTGGGTACATTGGTTCTGGGGCCTCCGAGGAGCTGCAGGTAAAGGTCATCCACTGCCTATATCCTTCCCCGAGTCAACTGACATGAGCTACATTGCAATCTGTGGATGGCTGCTACTTGCAATGGGCTTGGAGATACCCAGGCAAGGCCAAGCTGTGAACCAGGGTAGGCTGCTGCTAGTGCTAGACCTGATGTCACTTAGCAAGAAGTTGGGGCTTGCAGAGGCTGCTTGTTTGAGAGATTTTAGGAAAATCTGAAGTGTGAGCTAAGACAAGCCATTCATATGAAAAAGCCAAGGAAACAGTTCAGATAGGCCAAAAAATTAGGTGAAGTAGGGCTTCAGGGAATCACCTGAGTGGGCAAACAACATGAGCATTGATAGTCTGAGGTTGATAGTCTAAGATCTGCCAGCTCTTTGGCAGGGAAGGCTCATCAAAAAAAACAATGACTTCGAGACTTCCGGCCAAGATGGAGGCGTAGGTAGAAACAATGTACCTCCTCTCACAACCAAGATTAAGGACAACAAATATTTATAAACAATAACACAACCAGAACACAGAAAATTGAACTACAGAAGTCCAGCAACCATTCAACCAGACCGGTAAGAGGGGCAGAGTCAGCAGCCAGTAGAGAGGGAAAGCAGCAGGAAAACATGGTGGCTGCCAGGCTCAGGAGTGCCGGGCGGCAGTGAGATGGACTGCACAGCCCAGGGCCCCAGCGACGGGAAATAAAGCCTAAAAACACCGACTGAAAAGGTGCCAGGGGAGGCTCCCAGCCTCACAGGAGAGGTTGCCTGACCCACAAGGTCCCACAAGACCCACAAGGTCCTGGAGCGTGCATAGGACTGCTTACCTGGGAACCAGTGCCAGGGGGGCCCAGTTTGCTTGTGGGAGGCAGCAGAGGGGACGCAAATTCAAGAGAGCGCAGAACAGGCGCCATTGTTCCCTCTCTGACCCCGCCCCCACAGACAGCGTCACAACTTGGCGACTAGGCTGCCCCGCCCTCGTGAACACCTACGGCTCCGCCCCTCATAAGCAACAGGCGTCACCTGACCAAAAATGACTCAAACAGAAGAAAAGCTCAGAGCCCCAGAGCCAATACTTTTAAGCAAGCGAGAGATAGCCGACCTATCAGATGCACAGTTCAAAGCACTGCTAATCAGGATGCTCACAGAATTGGTTGATTTTGGTTGCAAATTAGATGAACAAATGAAGGCGTTCATAAGTGAAATGATGGGAAATGCACAGGGAACCAATAGTGATGGGAAGAAAACTGGGACTCAAATCAATGGAGTGGACCAGAAGGAAGAAACAAACAACCAAGCAGAAAAGAATGAAGAAACAAGAATTCAAAAAAAATGAGGAGAGGCTGAGGAACCTCCAGGACATCTTGAAATGTTCCAACATCTGAATTATAAGAGTACCAGAAGGGGAAGAGGAAGAGCAACAAGTGGAAAACTTATTTGAACAAATAGTAAAGGAGAACTTC
>PVKM010035588.1:0-15113 GCA_004027735.1 Carollia perspicillata | reverse complement strand
ATGACCCAGAGAGTCCACTTCTAGGAATATATCTGAAGAAACCCAAACCACTAATTCAAAAGAATACATTCACCACTGTGCTCATTGCAGCGTTGTTTACAATTGTTAAGCCATGGAAGCAGCCCAAGTACCCATCAATAGATGCGTGGATAAAAAAGCTGTGGTGCATTAACACAATGAAATACGACAAGGCCATAAAGAAAGAAATCTTACATTTTGTAATAGCATGGATGGAACTGGACAGAATTATGCTCAGTGAAATAAGCCAGTCAGAGACAGACAAGTATCTTATGACTTCACTTATATGTGGGATCAAATGAACAAAATAGAGTCCAGCCAGAACAGCCAGTTGTGGGGTGGAGCTGGAGGCAGGTGCAGAGGCTGGCCCGACTGTGGACAGGACCCGTCCCTGCTCCTTGCCATCTCCATCATTGGGGTTATGGTACTTTGTTTGGCCCTGAAGAACATGAACTCAAGGAGGAGACATCTTATCACCTTATAGAGCCCTGAAATGAAGTACCCACTGCCCTTGATTGAGAAAGAGCAAATCAGCCACAACACCAGGAGGTTCCACTTTGGACTGCCCTCACCAGACCACGTTTTAGGACTTCCTGTAGGTAACTATGTCTATCTCTTGGCCAACATTGATGGTGCTCTGGTGATTAGGCTATATACACCCATGTCCAGTGATGATGATCAAGGCTTTGTGGACTTAATTATAAAGATCTACTTCAAAAATGCACACCCTAATTATCCAGGCTGAGGGGAAATGACCCAGTACTTGGAGAACATGAAGACTGGGGACACCATTCTTTTCCAAGGGCCAGCTGGGCACCTGTTCTATCATGGGCCAGGGAAATTTTCAGTCAAAGAGTACAAAACAAGTAAGCCTGAAGAAAAACTGGCCAGTCAACCGGGAATGATTGCTGGGGGCACAGGGATCGAGCCCATGCTGCAGCTCGTTCGCCACATCACCAAGAACCCCAGAGACAGGACCAAGATATCCCTCATCTTTGCCAACCAGACAGAGGAAAACATCTTGATGAGAAAGGAGCTTGAAGAAGTTGCCAGAACTCACCCAGATCAGTTCAACCTGTGGTACACCCTGGACAGGCCTCCTGTTGGCCGGAAGCACAGCTCAGGCTGCTTACTGCCGAGATGATCCAGGAGCACCTCCCTGCTCCTGGGAAGTCCACGTTCATCCTGGTGTGTGGCCCGCCACCCCTGACCCAGACAGCCGCTCACCCTAACCTGGAGAAACTGGGTTATACCAAGGACGTGATTTCCACCTACTAACACCTTCTTTGCTCTTAGCGAACTTCCCCAGCCCCTTACATCTGTTTCAAAGTCAGTTCAGTGTCAACTCCTTCCAAAGTGCCTTCTAACACGTTCTTGGGCAAGTCAGTGCTCCTCTCTTTGGAGTTGGCCTAAGAAGAGTTTAAGGGGCTGGAGACAAAGTGGCTTCTGGAGTCTTCTTGCTTGGGGAGGCCTGAAGGAACTCCATTTTAGTATCTTTCCCCTTGGTCTGGTGAAATAAACTTTAGTACAAAAAAAAAGCAACAGCAAAATAAACTAACAAACAAAATAGAAACACACTCACAGAGAACAGACTGATAGCTGTCAGAGAGGAGGGAGGTTGTGGGGCTGGGTAAAAAAGGTGAAGGGATTAAGCACAAAAGAAAAAACCTCATAGACCCAGACAACAGTATGGTGATTACGAGAGAAAAAGAGGGGGCGGGTATGAGAGGGTAAACGGGGGATAAATGGTGATGAAGGGGGATAAATGGCTTGGAGTGGTGAGCACACAATATGTAATATTCAATATACAGCTGATGTGTTAGACAATAGAATTGTGCACCTGAAACCTATATAATTTTATTAACCAATGTCACCCCAATAAACTCAATAAAAAGGAAAAATTTGCCACCCCACCCCTAGTCTGGCACTGGCTCACGGAACTGCCTGTGCTGATGGATATGATCTGCGTCCGGCCTGTCGAATATGTTAGCTGCCAGTCCCGTGCACTTCCTGAGTGCTTGAACTGTGGGCAGGGCAACTGAGGAACTAAACTTTAAACTTTATTTCATTTTCATTAATTTACATTTAAATGTTAAACAGCCACACACGGCTAGGAGCAACAGTATTGGATAGAACTGCCTGGGACATATTAGCATTAACTGGAGGCATCTTTAGTTCTGTGGTTCATTGAACTCTCTCTGTTATTCCAGAAACCTTCGTTGAGGCCCCAGGGTGTGCCAGCACTGTGGTAGATTCAGTGTGTGTGTGTGATAAAATATACATAGCAAAAGATGTTAACCGTTTCTAAGTGTGCAGTTCGGCAGCATTAACTACATTCCCACTGTTGTTCAGCCATCCCCATGTGGTAAGTAATTGAGAGGCATAGCCTGCGCCCTGAAGAAGCTTGCTGTGTTGTGAGGAAATGACGATACAGTGTGGCCAGTGTGGTAATGAAGGCGCTGCCACAGGCTCGGCAGGCCTGGGCCCGCTCGGGAGAAGGGAGGAAGAAGTGGTGTCCATTCTGGCAGCAGGAGGCCATGTCATAGAAAGCACTGGCAGCCTCAGTCTGAAAGTGAGAGGTGAAGGGATTGGCTGAGGCACCTTAAAGAACTTTAACAGGTCCTACTACCTGGGCCCTTTTCTCTGGCAACATCCTGGTCAGAGCTCTGGAAGCAGGATTTATCTAACCCTTAGATTTTTCTAGTTTACCAGGTGGCCAGGAAAAGTGAATGTATTTCCAAACCCAGACCCCCTTTTAGGGTCTGGCTCAAAATACGTACAAAGAAATGAATTACATGATTTCCAGTCTTTGGAGCTGATATGCAGAACAAATAAAACACATGCGGTCCTAGCAATGAGCTGCCTGAATACATGGGACTCACCGGCGCAATCACCGAAGGCCCCGTTACTGGCAGAGTCATGCTTTTACAAATTAGTTTGCCTCCAAAACTGTTACAAAGGCAATTGGGAGCTGTTTCTGAAATTGCCTACATTCTGACACAATTTTCTGGTTTCTACTCTCTCAATCCTGCTTAGGTTTACCAAAAATTTCAAAACATCTTCACAGAGCAACAGAGAATGCACGTTTTGGGACTATGATGTTGGGAAAGCTAAAGTGGAGATTGGGTTTGGCAGGACCCAGGATGACCTTGAAAAAGAGCCACTGGGTGTTCTTCATAAAGGTAAGAAGGCCCACAGTGATGGTGGCCTGCCTCTCAGTGATGTCAGCAGTGTTGCAAAGCACCCTCCGAGCAGGCCAGGCGGCCGGCAGCACCAGGCCCATCAGGTCCCTGGTGTCCCCTCTCCTCATTCCCTCAGCAAACTGTCCCCTAGGTCAAAGGGTAGGAGCCTCCCTGTCCTCCAGAGAATCTGACCTTGGCTCCAGGATCTCCCAGCTCCTTCCTGCCTTGGGTCTATGATGGCATTAGCCATGCTGATCTGCCTTCTCTGGAAGTGGCCTGTAGAGTACCCCTCCCTCCTGGGTCAGAACTCCCTTTCTGTCATTAGTGATCTTGCCTACGTTGTTCTTGGCAAGAACAACGGATAACACTTGGAGTATAATTAGCTGGTATAAATCTAGTTTTTTAGTCCAAAACTATTTACGGACTACATACTCTGTGTCAGGCATGGCTATTGGTGCTGGAGATACAGAGTTCACAAGGAATAAACAAGTTAGCAGATTAAATTAGATGATTTTCGTTATTCAGGGTAATTATATTCTATAAAGTCTCTACAAATACTGAATTAATACTGAACCCCTTAATATGGGGGAAATACAGGATTAGGCTCATCAACTGATTGATACATGCCCTCGTTTTGTGTGGCTTTCTGTGTAAAGACAGTAGTTTAATGTGCTGTTGATTCATTTAGATTGAACTCGCGGCCAGCAGCTCTATAACTGATGCCTGAACTAAGCTTACTAAAACACCGATTTCTTTGACAAGAAACATCTTGTGTACTTAGGGACACTAGGTGGAACCTCAGTGCTGTGCTTGGGGCCATTCTAAATGATGCAACCACCAACAAAAAGCACAAAAATATAAAAACAGGGCACTAAATAGGCCACGAAAAGGACACTTGTTTGTAGTACAAGAGCTGAAATAAGAAGGCAGAGTGTTGCCTCGTTCGACCTCAGCTGGAAATGTGCAGTTGAGCAGCTAGAATGTCCACCACTCTGCGCATGTCCACGAGTGACCAGGAAAGGTCCGCCAGTGTTGATCTCGGGGTGGCAAATAAATTCTAGTGAGTAGGCAAGTTTGCAAATACGAAGTCCATGTGTCATGAGGGCTGTGTATTCATATATTGTGTATTATGAAGAAAGAAAAGTCTTATGTGATAAACAAGGATGGAAGGAAAGGAGAAAAATTGTAACTGTTAAGCCTGGGGCTTAAGCAAATAGGTCGTTGGTGTAGGGGACTCCAGACCCTGTGGGTTAGATCATTACACTTGCCGCCTAAGTATAGGTACCAAGGGGATAGTTGGATACAACAGGCCGGAGCTTAGAGCTAAATATAAATTTAGAGAGTTATCCATATATTACTGTATTTATTTAACCACAGAACTAACTTTCGAAATACAGTTTGTTAATGCGAAAGGTGAAGTTTTACCTGTGGGGTCACCTGTCTTTGTGAGGGAACGTCTCGTGCCCCATACACTGAGTGCAAAGCCCAACACCGATGGCCTCAGGGTCCCTTCTGTTCATGGATGGTGCTTTGTCATCTCAGGTGGAGCTACAGCATCTCACTGACCAGGCGCCAACGATCTGCCTCCACAGGTCCGTGACCCCACACAGGCCCAAGGCTTCCCGTGCCCTACTAGGCTTTCCAGCACGGAGGCCAGGTCCCTTTTCAGAAGGTCCTTGAATCTCTTCACTTGCAACTTTAACTGAGAACCATTCTGTTATGTTGTAACTTGGTGTGAACATGTTTAGCCACTAGATTAAGCCAAAATGTGATCTTGGCAAAAGAAGCTTTTGACCAAACTAAAAGAATGAAGAATAGATGTATTAATGCAACTCCAGGCAAAGTTTTTGAAGGTAAGAAAGGAACCATGTTCCCTTATAGATTAAATTCTTACTGAAATTGTTCTCAGAAAATTCAATTTTCTCCTACTTTTGAAAAATGTTAGCAATAAATTCACTATGAAGTCTTTGTTGGAACTTTCTAATCTAATTGCAAAACTTTTGCAATCCTGTTAGCTTTCAGGAGAGAGTAGCAATTGTCAAGGGCTGGATATTAGTCCAGCTTTAGCACTAAGTCTCTGCGTGATGTTGATCTAGTTATATGACCTCCTTGAGTTTTGCTTTCTTCATCTATGAAACAAAAATTTTAGACTGAATTATCTCACTGTTATTGTGGTAAAAAAAACACTTAGCATAAAATTTATCATCTTAGGCATTCTAAGTGTGCAGTTCAGTAGTGTTGAGCATATTCATATCACTGTCAAACAGATCTCCAGAATTTATTTACTTTGTAAAACTGAAACTGTATACCTCCTATTGAACTAATGCTGGTATATCCATACCATGGAATAGCAGGCACCTATAAAAAGGAACAAACTAGTGATATACTCAAGAGCAGGGATGCATCTCTAAAGAATTATACAAGTAAAGTCAACACTATAAAGACTCTATGATTTCACTGATACAACACTCTTGGGATGACAAAACTATAGAAATGGAAAACAGAGTCATGAATTTGAGAGGACAAGGAGAGATGGTGGGGAAGGGAAAGGAGTATGACTTCAAAAGGGTAACAGGAAAGATTTTTGTGCTGGTGGATCTGTTCTATGTTTTGATTGTATCAAAGTCAATGCCCAGGTTGTGATGCTGTAGTTTTGCAAGATGTTAACATTGAAGGAAGCAAAGTGAAGGGTGCTTGATCTCTCTTTACATTATTTTTCCTCTTTTCTTAAATTGTGATAAAATACACATAACATGACATTTACCATTTTAACCATTTTGAAGCATGCAGTTCAGTGGTATTGGGTTCATCTATATTGTTGTTCAACCATCACCACCATCCTTCTCCAAAACTTTTTCATCTGGCAAAACTGAAACTATATACCCATTAAACAGTAACTCCGCACTCCTGCCCTTAGTCTCTGGCACCACCATTCTGCTTTCTGCCTCTATGAGTTTGACTACGCTAGGTGCTACGTATTAGTGGAATCATACAGTATTTGTCTTTTTGTTTATTGATTGGTTTATTTTACCCATCATAATGTCCTCAAGGTTCATCCATGCTGTTGGATATGTCATAATTTTCTTCCTTTTTAACATTGAAACACATTTGCTTATCTATTCACTTGTTAGTGGACATCTGACCATTGTGAATAATGCTGCTATGAACATGGATACGCGACTATCTCTTTAACATCCTGCTTTTAATTCTTTTGAATATATACCCAGAAGTGAAATTGCTGGATCATAAGATAATTCTGTTTTTAATTTTTTGAGGAAGGTTCATACTACTTTCCACAGCACATGCAGCATTTCACAATCTCACCACCAGTTTGCATGCATTCCAATGTTTCTGCATCCTCATCAACACTCATTATCTCTTCCTTTGTTTAATATTGGTCACCCTAACAGGTATGAAGTGGTGTCGTACTGTGGTTCTGCTTTGCATTTCTCTGATGGTTAGTGATTTTGAACATGTTTTCATGTGCTCATTGGATGTATTGCATACATATTTGAAGAAATGTCTATTGAAGTCCTTTGGCCATTTTTAAATTAGGTTATTTGGGGTTTTGTTGTTAAGTTGTAAGAGTTATTTATATGTTCTGGATATTAACCCCAGATACATTAATCAGATATATAATTTGCAGATATGTTTTCCCATTCTATGGGTTTCTTTTTTACTCTGTTAATTGTATCCTTGGATGCGCAGAAGTTTTTAAGTTGGATGTAGGTCACATTTGTCTATTTTTGGTTTGTTTTCTTTTGGCCTATCCTTTCAGTGTCATATCTAAGAACTCATTGCCAAGTTCAATATGATGAAGATTTTCCCTTGTTTTCTACTAAGAGTTTTATAGTTTTAGGTCTTATGTTTAAATCTTTAATCCATTTTGAGTCAATTTTTGTGTATGGTGTAAGATAAGGGTCTAACTTCATTATTTTGCATGTTGCTATCCAGTTTTTCCCAGCACCAATTGTTGAAGAGACTGTACCTTCTCCATTGAGTGGTCTTAGCACCCTTATCTTAGATCATTTGACTGTTTGATCATTTGAGGGTTTATTTCTAGGCTCTCTGTTCTCATCCACTGGTCTATTGGTCTAACTTACTCCAGTAACACATCAGTTTTGATCATGGTAGCTTTGTAATATGTTTTGAAATTAGAACGTGTGAGTAATCCAGTTTTTTCTCTTTTTTCAAAATGATTTTGGCTATTTGGGTTCCCTTGAGATTCCATATAAATTTTAGGATAAATTTTTCTATTCCATTAAAAAATGCCACTGAGATTTTGATAGAGATTGGACTAAGTGATCTGAGGTTTCTTGTGATATTAAAATGATCAAATTATTATGTATATTGATGAAGTAGAAGTTCAGCTCTGGAACTATTTCAATTTTTTACCTCCAGAAGAAGAGCAGGAACATTTATTCAGTACATGCTACATCCCAGGCATTTTTCCAGCGGTCCTGGAAGAGACATCGTTAGTGCTCATGTCAGGGTGACTTATCCTGCCCTGCATGGAAAGCCAGGATTCCAGTGGGGATATAAAGCCCAGGTCTATGCCCTTATAACGCCTGTGCTTCTCTCATGGAGCGGCCTTCCCCTCCATCTCCTGGCAGCTTCCTAAATGCAGATGGAGGTTGTACCAAAAACTGATGGGTGTTTATCTTTTCACTGGTGGCACAGCACTTGTAGGGGTCTTACCTGCTATTGTACCTAGGGGGTTGTAACAGAATATTAAGTGTTCTATGTTTATTTGAATATGTGCAGTGTTGAATGGATGAACTATGTAAGGGAATCATGATTTAAAGTTTATTTTTTAATTGAATGAAGTCCCACCTGGGGCTTCTTTATTATTCATATGTATAGTACCAACTCTTGCTAAGAAGAAGTGAATAACCCTTCTCCCAGCCTTTCCTTCTCCTCTCCGTTGTCAAGGTTTCCAGCCCTGGACGAGTAAGGCAAGTGCTCCAGGATCACGATGCAAAGACAGACATGCTGGATCCATCTCACCCAGCTTTTGTGGCTTCCCAGGGTTTGCGTCAGTGCAACTATGACCAGATCGGAGAGAATATTTATAGCAACATCAACCTCTACTAGGTACCACAGGGAGAAATAGCTAACCACCACCTGTGTGTAGATCTTAGACATTTACTCCGGTAGTTTTTCAGAGACCCTGCCCCTCAAAGCTTTATTACCTAACCAGGCTTGTTTTTATTATAAAAAACATTAAAGGCTAAAAAAGAACCCCAACAACATTAAAGGCTAATTAAAAAGAGAGATATAAAGAGGTGCTATGTAAGATATTGTTGCAGCCAGGACATGTATTCAACTGATAAATACCAGTACACAGCAGCAAACTTTGGTGCTAAATACCAAGAGAGGTGGACAGTTGTTAGTGTTCAGACAGAAAGAGGTCCCCACGGGGTTGATTCTATTGAGAAAAACCTTTTGAAGGAGGAGGAAACTGAGCTGGACTTGAAGAAAGCACAAGGCTTAAGGAGGAGGTGTTGCAGAGGGAAGGAGGGAGCTCATTCTAGGAGGGGAGCATGAGCAACAACGCAGAGGAGAGACTATGCGTAGAGTGTTCAAGTTTGATTAAGGGAAGACTCGTGTGGAAATGTAGTGAAGAGAAGTTTTGTTTAAAGAGGGAAGGAGAGGGCAGGTTGTAGATGTCAGTGAATTCCAGACTAAGGAATTGGTGCTCTATCCTGTATGGCCAGTGGTATATGCAAAGCTGCATTTGTTTAGGAAGACTAATATGGTCACGGGGTGTCAGCTGGGTTGGAAGAGCAAGAAATTGCAGGCAGGGATGCTAGCTAGGTAGCTACAACATGGGATAGATGTGAAATTTGGCAATGAAAAGGAGTTTCTACACGAGGTAGCAGGTATTTGTCTTTACACAGGTACTATAGCATTTTTGAAGCTATAACCTACTGTTGTTTGTTGCTCTAAGAGAAGAGTTTTGTTTTACTTGTTTATTTAAAGTGAGAAGACTCGAGTTTATTTATAGTCTGAGGGGCAGGAGCAGTAGAGGACAAGAGATGGGAGGGTGAATTTGAGAAAGAGATGACCCTGGGAAAGAGGAGGAGACAGGAGGAGAAAACCAAGTAGAAGAGTAATTTTGAGAAAGGGAGAATGGTGTCACTTCCCTTGAGATGAATGAGGCACATAGAATTCTCAGGTGCAAAATGATAGGATGCAGGGGCTCATGGATGGCCTGGCTGTGTCAGAGGAAGACGTGTGCATTAGTGAGTGAGAAGGTGAGCGTGGCACGTGAGCAGGTATCACAATGAGGAAGGCCATCAATGAGAGGTGAATGTAAGGATGACCATTAGCTAAGAGGGCCCAGTTGGCATCAGAGGGCGTGAATGTGCAGTGAGCCCATCTGTATAATAATTCTATTACTTTCACCCCTAAAGACAACTATAGAGTGAATAAAAATTACACATAAAGCCAAGGGTGTGGAGAAGTTTAGGAGTAGAATTCTAGAAAGAGCAGCACTGTCGTGATCCACCATCCCAGGTTGGCTGCGGAGGAAGAGAGTAACCTGAAGTGGGTCTAGCAAGTTACAGATTGTCTGCAAGCAAACGCACAAGTGTGCGTACACACATGCACACACACCACCATTTCTATACCTTTTCTGTTTAGACAAATATCTAGAAAAGCTAATGAAAAATTAGTCGACCACACATGTCGCAGCATGGAGCCCCCTGGCCCTGGAATGCCCTAATAGCGCACCTGCCACTGACACTCTCCTCGGCTAGCATCCTGCAAGAGTTAAGAAAATAGCCAGATTTCTCCTATCCTATTGTCATTTCACAGTATGGTATATGTCTCCATTCAGGAAGACCTTTTATGCTCTAACAAGGAGACAATTAAAAACATCTGGCTCTTTTGCTCCTTGAACCAAACTGAGAGGAAAGGGTTGGGAGTTGGGAGCAGGGAATGAGGGGGATGGGCAAAAGCAGGGTCGGCCCAGGTATCTGTGAACAAGACCTCTGCTCCCAGCATCCTGGACAGTCTAGTTCTTGATGCCAACATAATCTTTCATCTGGGAAGCTCTGGTATTCACACCTGAGGGCCATCACCACAAATCTATTTTTCTCCTCGGCTGAGAGAACAGGGAGAATTAAATTCCTGGTGGCTACATGGGGGTGAAGGGAGGTGCCTATGAGCGAGGGAGAGGTAGGAGGCAAAGGAAGAAGGAGTCAGAGATGGGGAGCTTTATGTTGGAAATCATGGCTGTGGTTGGACCAGCAGGGCTCAGAGTTGCAGCAGTGCCCGGGGGGTACTGAGGGGAAAAAGGAGGCTACCTCTGCGGGACTGCTGTGTCGGTGACCAGCAGGCAGAAGGTACACAGTGAGAGTAGGAGGTGATGGCTCGGGTAAGCACTGAGAGGCAGAAAGCGCTAAGTTAGAGCAAGTGTGAGGAGCCCAGCCACACACTGGGGAGAACTTCTGGTTCTCTGCTACTGCTTCCCTCCATTTGCACAGGAGATGGAAAGTTGGGGTACTGATAAAATTCAGTCTGTGCTTTCACTAAAGTCTGTTTTTAATGCAGTTGCCCGAATGTTAAAGGGAGAAAGAAAGTAAAGAAAGAAAACCACTTCCTCTGGCTATTTACCGACTTATAAAAGTTGTTCTTGGAATTGAGCAAAGGGAGAAGAATGTGAGCACTGTATTTTCAAGTTGGTCCACGGTAAAGAGACCCTGAGGAGACTTAGGATCCCTATCCATTCTAGAGGGGGAGCTTGAGGGAGACATAACATACACACACAAATCACCCTCCACACTAGTGTCATGCATGTTTTTTCCCGGTTTCTCATTCATTCATTCATCCATTTATTCACTCAGTGATTATTACATAATGCTGCATTTGTGCCAGGAATTGTGCTGGGCTCAGGAAATGAAACACATAATAAATGAGTGAACAAAGAAGTAAATCTACATCTCTAACTGTGGGTGCCATGAGGAAATCCACAGGAGTAGAGGGCAATGGGGCCGAGAAGAACACTTACTGACAGAGAGATTGGCCAAGACCTTCCAGAGTCAGGGGCATCTGAGCTGGAATCTGATGAAGGAGAAGGAGTTAGCCAGGCAAACAGGCTGAAGAGGAGTCTTCCAAACAGGGAGCAGATAATAGCACAGGGTTTAGGAAAGGAAATTCTAAGACGGTAATCAACAGTTTTTCACTTTCCTTCACATTTTCCTGTGGGTGTGACTTGGTGACCTCCTCAAGTATTTCTCCCACTTTGGTCAAGAGTCACTTTACAGCCCTGGCTGGTGCGGCTCAGTCCACTGAGCGCCGGCCTGTGAACCAGAAGTCTGCTGGTTTGATTCCTGGTTAGAGCACACGCCTGGGTTATAGGCCAAGTCCCTAGTTGGGGGTGCGAGAGAGGCAACTGATCAATGTTTCTCTCACACATCCGTGTTTCTCTGTCTTTCTCCCTCCTTTCCCTTCTCTCTAAAAATGAATAAATGAAATCTTTTAAAAAAGAGCCACTTTACACAGTAACGATGGTGGCATGTTGCCATTCTGAATGTTGAATACTAGTCACATGAGATTAAGATTAAGTAAAAGGTGGCAGCTGGGAGAAGTCACAAGAATGTGGGGATGAATTTTAAAGCTCTGTTACTATTTTGCAAGCACGTAGCAGTCAAGTATGAATTTTAGTATCTGTGTGCTGGGGAGTAGCCTGATTCTGAAAGTGGCAAGTGACAACCAATCTCCCATGAAAACTAACTTTCTTAAGGGACCCCTGTATGAAGGACAGCAAACCTCATAGGACTGTCTGTTCTGACAGTTCTGTGTTCCACTTGCGAGAAAGTAGGCACTACTCGTAATGCCACTTCAGAACACTTTCTGATCAATTCTCAGTGAGTACTGCTCACCAGTAACCTTTCTTTAGAGCGTTTTTAAAAATAAATAAACGTTGTATTTTGGAATCGTTTTAGATTTAAAGAAAAGTTACAAAGACAGTACAAAGAGTTCCCAGGGATTCCTTTACCCACTTTCTCCTATGATTAACATCTTACATTTCTATGGCACATTTATCACACCTAAGGAGCCAACATTGGGTACATTACTGTTAACTAAACTAGACTTTATTTGCAATTCACTGGTTTTTCCATTAATGTCCTGTTTGTGCTCCAGGATCCCTCCCAGGGACCACATTGCATTCAACTGTCGTGTCTCCCCAGGATCCTCAGGTCTGAGCCAGTGTCTCAGTCTTTCCTTGTTTATCATGACCTTGGCAATCTTCAGGAGTACTGGCCAGCCCACCTGTAGAATGGTCCCTGATTTGAACTTGTCTGATGGTTTTCTCCTGGTTACACTGAGGCTATAGGTTTAGGGGAAGAACACCCTAGAGCTGAAGTGACCTTCTCGTCACATCACATCAGGGCAGATGCTATCAGCGTGAGTTCCCGCTGGGGGTGTTGATCTTGGTCACGTGGTTGCCAGCTTCTCCCCTGCAGAGTTACTCTTTTTTTCTTTAAGGAGTTTTTTTAAAATTAATTTAAAACTACAGAAGTAATAAATGAATGTAAAATAATTTTTCTCTTCATAAAAAGTTGGACCGTCACTGAGAAGTCAATGTTTCAATGGGGACTCTAACACTGGTCCCCATTCTACTTCCTCGGAGGCCGACACTGTTATTACTTCGAGGCTTTTCAGTGCACTTACTTCCATACTTATGTCCCCATAAAAATATAAATAGTATAATTTAGTTTTCTAGATTAACAATCTGTCATACCCTGTGGCAGTGATTTTGAAACTTTTTCATCTTTTGGCACACCAAAAAATTCTGCAGATCTGATGAAAATAGGCATAATTTTGATCCATTCACACTGGACAGCTATTGTTGTGTTGGCTGTTGTCATTTTTTAATTCGACAATCTAAGGGAAAAGAGATCAATGCCCATGTTTTAAAAATTCACCTTTTTGAAATAGTCAGGTACTGCGTGTGTTAAATAGCCAGGTATTGCCTGTTTTAAAAATTCTTGCAGCGCTCCAGTGTACCGTAACACACTGTTGAAAATCGCTGCCCTACGGCTATTTTTCTGCAACTTGCTTTTTTCACCCAACAGTATGTCTTAGAGAGCTGTCTCTACTGTTTGCTTTCAAGGCTGCATTATACTTTATTGTATACTACAGGTCGCATAGCCAGCCCCTGTGGATACTTGTTGCTCTTCCCCACCCCCCCCGTTAGAAACCCTGCCTCTAAACTTCCTTGTGCAAGCCTCCTTATGCATACACCTGTTTCGGTAGAGCAAATATTTAGAAATGGATTTGCTGATTCACAGAATGTGCACATTCAAGATTTTTCATAGATCCCGTCAATGTGGTATACCATTTTCCTCCAACTAGCAACTTAAGAGAGAACCTGTTTTCCCACATCCATTTTAACATTGTATGTTTTGCTAACAATTAATAATGTTTGCAATGTTTCTATCACTGTTTGAATTGGCTGTTACTCACCATTTGCATCAAAGGCTGGCCATTCTTCTCTTTATTTGCAGTTCTAGTTCCAGAGTCACTTAAAGATCTGGGTTCTTGTGATAAAAAGACAACTATTGAATTTTCTTACGATTGTTATTGATGATAATGTGTTACTTGAAAGGGAGAATCATGGTCCAAGTGAACTGCATTTTTTGGATATTCTTTTGAAAAAAACTTTAAAACAATTTAAGTAGAGTCCTGACCAAGGAAGAAATGGGCTAGTTAGCCCTGCATGGATCCTTCTGAACATGTAATCCTGTTACATCAAGTTATTCATGTCCAGTGTCATTCCCCAAGAAAACACCTGTCTATTAAAATGTTAATTTAATGTACAAACATAAATACTATTACTGACCATTGTATTTCTAAAGACATGGTTTAAATTGGTCGCTTTAACTTTATGGAGCAGTGAAGTAGCAGAAAATACCACATGCTCTGCCTCTTCTTTTGCTTTTTCTCACCAGCCGCACCAAGGAGAAGAAGGGGACAGCCGTTTTCCCACCTGCGTTGTGCTCCCCCTCGTCTCCAGAGACCGGGCGGTATGATGAGTGCAAGGCGCGCCTCCCGGAAGTGGTGCTGTGTGCAGTAGCTCCAGCGTGCAGGAGGTTCAGGGAAACACAATACGCCATTTTCCTGGTTTCCATCATCACATTTAATAGGACATTTAAAAAAAAAACTTTTTTATGATGATAGAGACATGCATTTATCATAGAGAATTTGCAAAAATATAGAAAAGTTCAAGCAAGAAAATTAAAGTCACCCCTTGTTTTACCACCCAAATATAACAACACTATTGTTAACACTCAGTATTTATCCTTCTAGTCTTTTTATTCTGTGGATACATTTGAGGGAAGGATAGGAAATACAAAATAGAATACCTTTCCCCTAGTTAGTCCTCCCACTCCATTGCTACTGCTAATTTTCCAGAAGAAAATGAGATTGGCAATCAGTGGCACTCTCAGAACTTCAAAATATGTGAACTCAGCCATGCTGATGAAGACCCGGTCACTAGGTAAAGTAAGTGTCAAAGGACTTACCTACTCAGGTAGACAGAATGAACACAGGAGTTTTCTGGTCAGCCTTGCTGCCAATCTGCACTGTAGTCCAGTTGTCTTAGGGGAATACACTCATGGACTTTGGCATTTCCTAAGCCGCGTCTTTCTGTGGGCTGTGGTTGGTTCTTTTTACCCAGAAGATGCTGGGCTTTGGTCACCCTAGCCTGTTGTGTCTCCTTCCTTTCTTCCAGGAAATCTACCGGGCCAGCAGTACTTTTGTGGTTTGTTCAGTCTTTCCTTCCAGTGTCTTTCATTGTAACTGACATCATTTTCTGTTCTTCCTGTGTAATTCTGGGTAATTTTAGAGACAGCTGAAAAAGTCACCATGCCGTCAGAGAAAGTCTGTGGCTCTGAGCTGGCC
>PVKM010035587.1:0-15106 GCA_004027735.1 Carollia perspicillata | reverse complement strand
GAAGGTTAGCAACAGGGGAGTGGGAGGAGAGGGTGGGGAGGAGGTACAGAGAATAAGTAACATAGACGGTAGGGAGAAAATAGACAGGGAGAGGGCAAGAGTAGTGTGGGAAATGTAGAAGCTAAAGAACTTATGATACATGGACATGAACTAAAGAGGGGGAGTGTGGGTGGGAGGGGGTTTGCAGGGTGGAGGGGAATGAAGGGGGAAATGGGAGAATTGTAATGGGATAATCAATAAAAAAAATTAAAAAAAAACATTAAAAAAAAACAAAAAAAACCCACAAAATTATACCCACTTTTTGTCAGATTGGCAAAAAATATATTTTTTTGGTGTGCTACAGAATTTTAGTAGTTTATGTGTGCCATGAAGTGAAGAAGGGGTGAACATCGCTGCTCTGAGTAATCTTTAACTTACGTTTAATTAACATCTATAAGTCCACTTATAGTGAAGCCCCCTCTTCCCAACCCCCCTTTTTTAAAGGATTTTATTTGTTTATTTAAGATTTTATTTCTTTATTTTTTAATAAAGATTTTATTTATTTTTTAGAGAAGGGAAAGGAAGGAGGAAGAGGGAGAAAAACATCAATATGGGGTTGCCTGTTGCAAGCCCCCAACTGGGGACCTGGCCTGCAACCCAGGCATGTACCCTGACTGGGAATCGAACTGCAGACCCTTTGGTTTGCAGGCCAGCACCCAATCCACTGAGCCACACCAGCCAGGGCCCAATACCTTTTATTATGCAAGAATTTCAGCTGTAAGCCAGAAAGACAAGCATTTGAAGATTCTGGCACTAGAAGGTAGCTTTTTGGTAGACGAGTGACTCTCTCAAACAACTATCACTGGACTCAAAAATCATTATTAAGCCTCTTCTCACTTCTTTCACCTCCCCTTCTCAGTCTTTTCTGAGCTAAATATGACCTCTCTATTCCTTTAATCTTTTCTTACTTGTTCTGTTCCCTGGCCTTTGCATTGTTTCTGTTGGTTTTTATTCAAAGAAATGTTTTCTTTCAGAATCTCACAGCTTTCTTTTTGCCAGGGTTGCAGGTAACAATCTCCTCCTCCCTCACCCTCTATTTCCCAGACTTGTTTTTTTGTAATTATATAAATGTGTTTGTGATGGGTAAAATGCACTGATGCACTCTTCCCATTTTGACTGTCAAACTAGAGATGCTGTTAACCTTCAGGGGTGGTGCTGGCCTAAATTTCTGTGATGCCTAATCAGGCTGCACTTTTTTTCCTTTATTTTTTTTTTGGTTAAAAAGTAAACTTGCATCTTTTTATTTTGTTTTAGATTGATTTTCTCTTCTTAAATCCTTTCTTGTCCTTAGAAACAGTTGCTAATTTTGTGTTCACAAGAATGTGGAGGATCAGGCCTCTTAGCCCTGCCCTCATGCTCTTCACCTGTGCGTCTGATAGAATAATAAACAGCTCTCAAATGTCCCTCCCCGGCCCCCCCGCCCGCCCCAACTTGAACACATTCATTTTCTAAGGAATGAACACTTCTCTAAGAGGAATTCATTCTGTTTAATGGAAATGCCCTTCATTATATCAAAATTCAGGAAACTTTGAAAAAGGTAGAATTAGTGAGTCCCCAACACCCAAAAGGCCTCAAAGTTCTTAAAATAAACCTTAAAAAGCTTGGTACTCAGAGACCTTCAGCTAAGCAAATTGCAAACCTGATGTAATAAAACTCTTTTCTCCTCTGATCTTTTTCCTTTTTCTATATTTTAACATCCCCTTATATGGTCTTACCTTGCCAGAAAGTTGATCCTGTTCTTCCTTGATAGCTCTTAGCAGAAAAAGCAGCAGGGCTCCTAGTTCTAAGCAATGATTTACATTTCTTCTTTATTCCCTATTTTGCCCCTAATTCTTCATCTCAAGCACCCTGCTGACCTCTCCCCCATCAGAATGGACAGTGTCACCTGCAGTGACCTGTAGCTTTGGAATCTGATGTTGGCAGTTCTAGCCTAGTGATTTGGGCAGAATTTGGGAGCCTGTTTTGTGCATGTGCTGCTAGATGAGGAAATGGGGACTTTTTGGGTTTTGGTACCATCTTTCTTTCCCTTGCCTGTCTGGCCCCTGTGAGCCCTGTTGCCTGGGGAAATGGAGAAATCTTTCCATGATTAATTCATTATTCTATGAAGTTATAAAATAGTATTTCAGAGCAAGGTGTCAGGGAGTTTCCTTGAAATTCCCATGGAACAAGTGACCTTTCAGTTACATTTTTTTTTCAATATCTTTGGGGACCCATTTGAAGAGAGCTGAAGCAATAATTAGGATTTAAGCAAAGAAAACTAATTTGGAGCCAGAATACTTCAATGAGAAGCTTAAAAAATCAGAACCAGCTGATACATAATAAATAGGAATTTGAGCTTTGTTTTCTTCTTACTTATTCCTTTCCTTTTTGCATGATGATGATGATGATGATGATTTAATCCTACCCAAGATTTGGGTATTCTCCATTATTTCCCTGGTGTGGAGTGAGGATCTTGGTGACAACAGCCTGCTGAGACTCAGGCAGGTAGAGGGAGCAGAGGTGGGCTGCTTTAGGAATTGCAAAATCCAGGGGATTTGATTCATCTGGAGGAAGAGGTAAGCTTGCTTTTATTTCTAGATCCATTTGCATTCCTCCAAGGATTCTGTGGTACTGACTATATTTGACAGATAATTCTCTCTAACAAATGAAACAAATGAAAGAAAATTTCTGGATGGTTATAAGAGCATTTTTGCCAGTCTTTCTTAGCAGTGAGAGGCTCAAGTCAAAGATTTGTGGATTTGTCTCCTTAATGTCTTTAGGTGACAGTAGTAAGGCTCCCAATTCATTTGGGAGGAAGGTAGTTTGATGTAATAGTTAAGAGCTTGGGGCTCTGGAGTCAGATCTGTTTTCTAATTCTGTCTCTGCCACTGGTCAGCTTGTGACCTTGGAAAATGGCTTAACCCCTCGAGTCTTAGCTTCCTCATCTGTAATGGGATAATGATAGTACCTATGACACAGGGTTGTTGTGAGCCCAATATACATGGAGTAAATACTCTTTAAATGTTGCAGTATTGTTATTTTGAGATACCGATGGAAAATCAGATAGCCTTCTTTTTTTAAAAAAATATTTTATTGATTATGCCATTACAGTTGTCCCATTTCCCCCCCATCATTCCCCTCCACCCTGCACACCCCCTCCTACCCACACTCCCCTGCTTTAGTTCATGTCAGACAGCCTTCTTGGCAAGGGAAAAGAAGGAAGTTGTTAGAAGAACCTTGACGGATGATATAGGGTTGAGGGGGATGAAAAAAGCATCTAGCAAAAAAGAAAAATAGGAGAACTCTGGGTACTCTGAGTTACCTATTGTTTTATTACATTAATAAGTCCCAGGTTTTCCCCTTTGCTAATCCACCAAGCTGGTTACTGGCTCCTCAGCCGAGATCGAATAGCCACAGCAGCCACAATGTCCTCCATTACCAAGACGTTGTTATTTTTACAAACTGTACTGCCATGTTTCACCATCTGCTCTTTGAAGTGTTATAAATAATCAAAGCTGAGCCATACTTGTCAGAATAGGTTCAAAAAGAGCATTTTGGGAGCTGTACCTTTGCCCTGACAACCTGTTTATTAGCCTGCTTATTAATTCCAGGGTTGTTTAACTTGAGGTACCTCTGTTCCAGCCTGCTCACATCAACAATTCCTGAAGGCTCAGAGAGAGGGGCTCTGCGTGACTTTCTCCTTCTCTCTTGTCGCTGGGGATTCATCAAGTGATGAACAAGGGTCAGGGAGGAGACTGAACTACTTGCGGCTGATGTTCCTCCCCAAATGTGTCTGTGTGGGAAAGAGTAAATTGAAGTCTGGATGTTACAGAGCCTCAGGGGTTAGGAGCCTCTAGATGTTTTGGAAAACAGTTCAGTATTAATACAAGTAAATTAGATCAAAACCTTTGTTAAACAGTTTGGTTTGCTTTCACATCAAGATGTTGGACTCTGGGTTATTTCTCTCCTTACCTAATAATTAGAATACTTAAGCTGTTAGTTCAGCCCCTGATGTGACTTTACTGTGATATGGGATGAAGAAACAGGCTTGTCTGGGGCACTGCAACAGATGGGTTGTCAGTGCTGCTTACTTCCAACCTTGGCAGGATCACCCACCAGAATGCTCTGATCTGTCTTGGGGAGGATATTGCAGAAACAGAGCAAGGCACAGGGCTTGAAAGTACAGGCCTGGAGTCACAGATGCAAAGCCTGGCTTTGTCACTACTTGTTTGTTTCCTGTGGCTACTATAACAAAGTAACACAATCTTGATGGCTTAAAACAGAAGAAATATATTCTCTCTTAGTTCTAGAGGCCAGAAGTCTGAAGTCAGTATCATTGAACTGAAATTGAGGTGTTGGTAGGGCCACACTCCCTCCAAAGGTCCTAGGACAGACTCTGTTCATTGTTTCTTCCAGTTTCTGGTGGCTGCTGACATTCCCTCGTGGTGGCTGCATCACTCCACTCTTTAAGTTCGCCATCTTCAAATCTTCAAATCTCTGTGCTGTCTTCGTATCACCTTCTCTTGTATACTTGTGTCAAATCTCCCTCTGTCTCTTTCTTATAAGGACGTTGTGATTGTATTTAGGGCCTATCCAGATAATTAAGAATAATCATTTTAAGGCCCTCAGTCACATCTGCAAAGATCTTTTTTCCCCCCACAAGGTAGAGCAGGTGCTGCTTTACCAGGCATTAGGACTGATATCTTTGGAGGCCTCTTACTCTGTCTACTACGCTGGATGACTTTAGGAAGTGACTTTCACTAGTATATGTTTGTTTCCTTATCTGTAAAACAAAAATGGTAATTGTATCTTCTACACCTTGTTTCCGTGAGGCTTAAGTGACACCTTATATAACAAACATTTGACACAGTGTCAAGTGTGTAGTTGTGCCTAGTGCTCAGTATTATTATTTGTATACATGTATATTATGTATTACCATTATTGTCATTCAGCTATCTTTTGTCAAAGGGAGAGAAATAGTTCCTTAGTTTATTTGACTTGGGACAGTTTATCCCCTACACTAACCACTATGGCCCCCAACAGCCCTAGGATCTTTGGCCATTACGTCCCACAGTAAGCAGGTGTGTTCCCAAGGCTGCCTTCTTACCTGGTCCTTCATTTTCCAGCGCGGGCTGGTCATTGGGAACATGCTTCACCCTTCAGATCTGAATGTGTCCCTAAAAATTTATATGTATAGCCCTAACTCTTAATATGGTGTTATTTAGAGGAAGGAAGTAATAAGATTAAGTGAGATGATAAGGGTAGAACCCTGATTTGATAACATTAGTGTCCCACTCTCTGTACCCACACACTGAAGAAAGGCCAGGTGAGTACATAGGGAGAAGGTAGCTATGCACAAGCCAGGAAGAGCACTCTCACTAGAAACCAAATGGGTCAGAACCTTGATCTTGAACTTCTGGCCTCTAAAACTGTGAGAAAACAAATGCCTGTTGTTTAAACCACCAAGTCTATGGTATTTTGTTATGGGAGCCTTAGCAGACTAATACAGGGGGTATACCTGGCTTATACCCACTTGTGCCCAGAAACTTAGGGAGAAGCTTGGAATCTGGAATTATTCCCATTTACCATTCAAGGCAGTTTTCTGTGTTGCTACTTTCCATGGATAATTGTAACTCCATAATGAAGCATGGAAGAATATTATTTTTACAGTGGTATTTAGTATCTGATAGCTATTAGCCAAAAGGTACATGTCCCCAGTGAAATATTATAAATATATTTTATCTATTCTGTTACCTGCTATTTCATGAACACATCCCTGAAGCATTTTAATATTGTTTTTCATACTTGTCTTCAAGTGAGGAATTATTCTGATTTGCAACTTTGGGGGATAATTACTATGTTCATTAATTTCTGTTCTTCCCCTCCATTTATTACTGGTTTCTTGAGAAAATCTTTTCCTAAATCTACACCAGCCAAGATAGGTCACTTGATTAAAAGGGTATTTTACAACACTGGCTTCTCTGGCTCCCTTGGCGCACTGATGGGAGAGCTGTGTCAGCATCTTCTTAGCTGGGGTGACTGTTCCCTGGTCTGGTCTTAGATGAATAAGAGGCTTTTGTTTGGTGGTGGGAAGGTGCTCAGACCTCTGAGTACATTTCAGAGTATTTTTTTATACTGGAATATTCCTGAGCAAGGCTCAGGAGAGGCTTACCTGGTTGCCTTTTTCTTTTTTAAATATTTTATTTATTTATTTTTAGAGAAAAGGGAAGGGAAGGGAAACATCAATGTGTGGCTGCTTCTCACATGCCTGCTACTGGGGGCCCAGCCCTCTACCCAGGCATGTGCCCTGACTGGGAATCAAACTGGCAGTCCTTTAGTTTGTAGGCCAGTGATCAATTCACTGAGACACACCAGTCAGGACTCACCTGGTTTTCTTATCAGAGATTGATTTATGGGCATAAATTAAGTATGTGTTAGGTATAGGACATGGTGCGTGGCACTGTGGGGAACATGGTTCTTGGCTCACAGAACTGCTCAGTACATGTTGATTAAGTGAATATGTGGCTGGTTAGAGCAGACTTAGTATTCATAGAGACTGAAAGGCAAGCCAGGGGGTCAGTGACTGCGGGCTTGTGGGTGGAGGGTGCTAAAAACCTCCCTGGAAATCTAACAGAATTGGGAGCATCTTCTTGAGAGTCATGATGGCCTAGCTCTCGAAACTGCAAGAGAAAGTAGAAGAGAAAGGCTGTGTTGAGAATGGTTAATACTGCATTTATTTATTTATTTATTTATTTATTTTAGCCTATTAGTTATGTTCTATGTAAGTGCACATGTTTCATAAATGTGATCACCCAAGACAGTTGAAGGAAGAGATGGAAAAATAGTAGTTTAGATTCATTGGCTCAGGGTAGGGTAGAGGCAGGGATGTATGTAAGATGCCTGGGAAAAGAACTGAAGAAGGTGAGAAAGAAGCGAGAAAAGATTTGAATTAATGTGAAACTGAAGAGGAGCCCAGCTTAGAATAGTCTGATCTGGACTAGATATCCAGGCAAAGAGCACTGGAGGGATTTTTATCTGTAAAAATAAGAAAGGATAGAGAATAGTTAGCCTGCAATAACTGGGGAAAAGGGAACATTGGGAAGAATGGCTTAATCTTCTCACTGTCCACACCTCATGTATCTTTCTGCATTATGACCTGTGTCATGTCATGTGGCAGTTATTTGGTTAGATGCCTTTTCTTTTACTAGAAAGTGGGAGAGGGGGCTTGATCATCTCTGTGTCTCAGTTACTTAGTGCTGTGTTCAACATGTAGCACAGATGACTGATGGTGAACGTGCTTGAGGTTAAGACCTTGGTGAGCCACCCGCTAAGACTGAAGTATGAGGGGTAGGAGTGGAGCAGAGGGGAGATGAGCACGTAATTGGCTTTGGGGGTGATGGAGGATAAAACTAAGGAGTGAAGCCTGACACATAATCTAAACCATCCTTCAAGAATTTACTAAACATTGCTTTTGTGTCAAGCTTCAAGCTAGCTGGGCAGGATGGGCGTGGTCCCTTTTGGACAACTATTATATATAAGAAAGTGTAATTAAGTGCTATAATCAGAGAAATACAGGTGCTGTGGTAGTACCTAATCTGTACTAGTGGGGAGGGCCTCTTAGAGGAAGTGTCTTATGGGATGAGTAGGAATTTGCCTGATAAAGAGGAGCGGAAACAGAGTTCTGAGCAGAGGATTGGACATATGCAAAGGCCAACATGTGTAAAGGCCTGAAAGTGGGAGACAAGATGTCTCAGGGCATTGGAAACAAAGTTCCATAAAGCAGTTGCAGACAGGGAGAAGAAAGAGATAAAGCTGAAGGTGCCAGTCTAGGTTGGATGGTGGAGGGTCTGGGTATGGAATTTGGCCTTTATCCTGAGGGCTATGGAAAATCGTTGAATGTTTTCAAGCAGGGGACGGTAGGAACAAACTCATGCTCTGGCTATAGAATAAGCCCTATAATATTTAATCTAGGTATATACTGGTTATTTGCTGATGTTCTACTCTAAGATCTTTTGACACTGCAGTAGAGTCTCCCATTTGCTCTAAGACACTGTCTGAGTGCTGGAGCCTGGAGTGTGAGTGGAGAGTGGCCTGCCACAGGCCTGAGGATCTGGTGTTTGATCTCAGACCCAGAGCCCAAGGCTGTGTTGCTTGGTTTGTGGTTTTCAGGACTTTAGCTCTCACTTGATTCCTTTCACAGCCGCTTAAAACTCCTCAGCCACTGCACATTTTTCTGCTCTGTGCTCTCAACAAATTGAAAATTTTTATGACAATGTCAAATCAATGGGAAAAGTTTTGAAAAGTAGGATTGAGAAATAAAGACTTCTTTGCCTTTCTCCCTGCAAGGGAATTTGAAAAATATAGAAATTCTAAGTTATATGTTAAATATCCTTGGGGTTTCCTTTCCTTTCCTTTTGAAAGTGTTTTACATTAACCAAAAAATCCAGCAGAGATGCTTGTGGGAAGATAATTCCTTTTGGCTGAAGCTTAAGCTCCGCATTGTGAGCTTTTTAATTTTCTTTCGTCGGCAGTGAGTTGGGACCCAACTGTGCAGTCACCAGAGCTCATCACAGTCCTGTTGCTGGTAGGTTATCTCTGTGAATCTGTCTGTTTTCCCCTCATACCTACCTAACAAAAGCCAATTTAAATCAATTTTTAATCAAGGAGATGAACAATGGATTTTTCCTTAGAAAAGAAACCTCAAGGCCCCAAAGTACTGGATACAATAAAAAGTGAAATTTTTATTTGCAAATGTGCCATTAGGCATGGCTTTAATGTCAGGAAACAGCAGGTGCTTTTATTTTTATGTTTTTTACTGTGTGATGGAACTTGTGACCCTTTCCAAGGCCACGGCTCTTGCAGCTTGCAGATGTCTGCCCTTGCATCTTCCTGTGTTTGTGGACTGGTAGGTTATCCATTGGGTGTCAAGATTCCTTCTGATAACCTCATGGAATGGATCAATGAGCATAACCTCAAAGAATTTGTGCATGGAATCTTCACCAACCCAGTAAGAATTCAAGACTCTCAGAGCCCCATGATGGCATCCAGCTTGTCTTTTGGCAACAGACTGAAGGCTTTGAGCAAACTTTAGCTTGTTAGCACCATGATGGACAGGCTTGCTGTAGGTTGCACCCTTAGGAACAGGGATTTTGAAACTACCACAGTGCACATGAATCTGATATATGATATAACCTAGCTTGGCCTTCTATCCCAGGCTGTACTTTATCAGGTTGGGTGGGAAGGGGGGCCCTGTGAAGCACAGACTACTGCCAGCGTGCACCTTGAGAAGGAAGTTCATTACATTGGGTTGCTCCTCGATGTACCTGTGATCACTCACCTTGGCTTGATGGTTGTGGCCAGACAGAACGGAAGAGCCTTTCTCCCACCCAGGAAGTGCTTTTAAACTTATATTTGGAAATACACCATTCCAGAGAGATGAACAAGAGTGCCTTTATGCTCTGCCCCTCTTCTCTTTCATAGTTTGTGCATGCTTATGTGTTTTTTAACACCTTACATGGGTACATAGTACATGGTAGGTGCTTGGAGTGCAGGTCCTTTTTTTCCCTCCTGTCGCTCCTTCCCTCCAGCTCCTCAGCCTGCCATTTGATCATTTCTTTATCCATTCAACATACATTTATTATTTTGGGGCTAGTCTGCAAGCCAATGATAGGGAATGGAATGAAGGGAAGTTTCCATTGATTTGAGGCTGAGAGGCATGGCCAGATCTCTTGTTCTTCAATGCCTATTTTGTCCTTTATTTTGGAAAATTGGCTTCTAAGCTATCAGTACTAACCTCGTCCTGAAATTTGCCTTCTTCCATCTGTTTTGGTGGAAGGAAATGGCTTCTTTCATGTTGAGGGAGGGTGACAGATAGGGATGAAGACTTTTCAACTCAGTGGCTATACCCGAGTAGGGCCTACCCCTATAGTAGGTTTCATTGAGGTGGAGCTGTGGGGAGCCAAGCTTGCCTCACCTGGGATTTAATTCTCATAATCATAGATCCAGTTGTGGGCTCCCAAGTCATCAGAATTCTAGAGGACTCGTGCCATGCACCAAAACCTCCCTGTAGCCCACATTGCAGTTACTACTGTGATGGAATGGGCTGCTTAAGTACAGAAAATGGCTTTTATTGATAATGTTTCAGAGGGGTTTAGAAGGCTGGATTTTGGGTATTCCAGAAGCCCTGGGCTGAACAAATAAGAGATTCATTAAAGTTGTGTGTGTGCCTTTGGTTTCTTCATTGTGCTACTCAGCTTGGTTCTTGCATCATTGAAAGTCCACTTGGGTTGCCCTCACCAACAGAGGTTGCGGGTGGCTTATAGCAGTTTGGGCAGGTGAGTAGGAAAGGGTTTAGCAGATAAGATTGGCAGTACTTGGTGATGGATGGACAGGGGGTGGAAGGGCAGGTTGGGGAGAAAGGAGGGAAGTGTTGAGGAGAGCTCCTGGGTTTCTGACTTGCGCAGCAGAGCTAGGCAACTTGAGAGGATTAGGAGTGTGGGGGAAGAGCATGAGCTTATCTTTGAACTTGTTGAGAATGAAACCTAGGCGAGGAGAGGAGAGCAGGCATATCCCTCAGGGAGAGGTGGCACAAAGACTGTGTAGAATCTTAGGCTGCTTTCCTGTTCAAGTTATCTGCTGGGGTTTCAGGCCACTGTGGACGGTATTAATTACCGTCCAACTCCAGATTCTGTTTACTGGCTCTTTTTATTAATAGATGCTGAGTATTTGCAAGAGCCAACAAACCACTCAGCTGTAAGGCAAAGGAATTTGTTCATAAGTTGAGTTGACAAACACTGGTGATTGTCTTATCTTAGCAGGTTGATAACAGGCTTCATTTTGCTCTCTCCGGTCTCCCTTTTACCAAGGGGCTGTTCTGAAAAGGAGATTCCAGAAGTTTGCTAAAAGACAGTGCAATGAGCTGTGTGTTTGAAACTCATCCAGCCTGCCTGGCAAAAAGAGTTCTTGTCTATTATGATGCCACTCTCCATAAGGCTTTTGCTCCAGCTGTTGTTGGAATATATGCTCATTCCTAGTCTCATGCCTCTGGATCTTTAAAACACACTCTTGTCTCTGGGATGCCTTTCTCATTGCCTGTGTTTAGTTGATTTTTTTCCCCTTTTAATTTTTAAAGCTCATCTCTTCCAGGAAGTTCCCCTTGACCTTGACCCTGATCTCCTAGTAGAGATATCTGTTCTCTCCTGCCTCAGACCCCTCGAGCTATCGCAGGCTCTTTCAACCCTATAGTAGTTACAGTACTTGTTATGTAACTACTGATTTACTCATCTATCTCCATGGCCCATCTGGAAGCTCCTGGAAGACAGGATCCCTATTTACTTAGTCTTTGTATCCCTAGCACTTCACATGTTTGGGATACAGCAAGTCTCAGTAAATATGTGTTGAAAGATAAATAATCTGCTGGTTTGAGGTGGTGACAACTCAATATATGTTCTGTAGTAAGCAGTAAGGATTTCTTCATCTTTTCACAGTGCACAGACTTTTGGTTTTTTATTAGCTCTCCTATATGGGAGAGTGAACAAGGTCTTTGAAAAATATTTTTCTGGATTGGTGTGGCTGTTAACTGCTCATCTGGGTTTGAAATGGCTTTGGCACGGGTGTGAAACTGCAGGTAGTAAGTGAGCAGCATGTCTGGGTTGCATGGGTATAATACTCTTCTGTTTTTCTGGGTTCTCTCCACGTTTTCATGAGCTACAACCCAAACATCTGGCTTCTCTAAAGTCAGGGTTTGTGCCTTGTTGTTTATTGAAACAGCTGCCTTTCAGGGTAAAAGTCTGTAATACTAACCAAGCTTCTCCTACAGTGTTTTCTGTGTTGGCATAACCACAGGCGGCAGTAGCTATTTCAAGGAGAGCTACCACAAGTGGAATTCCTGAGCAGTGAGAATGATGATGGAATAATTGGGAAGAATTGCCTCCTACTTTGTGTTAGGGCAAGGCCCTTTAGGCAGAATAGGAGAAGGTGTAGGGAAGGTGGTGATGATAGAGACAAAAGAGTAAGGCCAACTGAAGGTGAGGTGGTAGTTTTGTAAGAAAACTAGAAAGAACTAGAGCCCTTGCTATAAGGGTGAGGCAAGGGAGGACCTCTTGGCATCTCTCACACACACATTGTTGATACTCTTAAAATGATGGTCTTACTCATGACCCAGTGGGACTGGGTTCAAAGCATCTGCTGCCCGTAACTTGGGCTCCAAATGCTTACTGATTATTGGCTAAACTCTGCCAATAATCTGCCCGGAGGCTGATTGTGAGGCTGATTGTTTTTAGGTTATATTTACCTGGGTGAGTCGCTAGCTGTCATGTCTTTCCCTTTTAGCAAATCTGGGGCTGTGAGAAGGTGGCTGGCAAGTCATCCCCATAGAGTCTGCTATGGCAGGAGAGACTTATGGGGTCCCGCTGGCATCCCCATCACAAGCTCACTCACTGGAACCCAGAGGCTCCAGTCCAGGATGTTGCTGTTGGCTGAGCTGTATCCCTGTCAGTTGCAGGCTGATGACTCTTGGCAAGCTGGGATTTGTTTGGTGGCATCTTGCAGAGCCCCCTGACCCTGCCTGCTGTTATGAATCCTGTTGTATCTCTCTTGTACACATCCTTGAATGTCTTGTGATATACCAGTCTTAAGAAGAACCAATATTAGAGGCAAAAGTGTCTGTCTTGGGTTTATATGTGCTTGGGTTTATATGTGGGTTTGTACACTTTAAAAAATGTAACCTGGTTTGGCGATTTTCTATGCTCAGAATGTGTTTGTCATGTTTTTGCTGCCCTGCAGAGACCAGCAGGGCTGTGAAGAGAAACCACCTCATTAGGAGAGTCTAGAAGAAAACGGAGCTCTGCTGGCACTTCTCCAGGGATATGGGCTTCTCCCCTTCCAGACTGCCTAGGCCAGGGCTGGGGGTCTGCTCTGCAGGGCCAAGTGCTCTGTGCCAGTGTCCAGGGATCTCAGGGAATTTAACTAAATAACTAGCAGACAGGGGGATGTTTAAAGTTGGATTTTTGCCATGTTAGATTCCCAGTGAGAGCACATACCTGGGTTGCAGGCCGGGTCCCCAGTTGAGGGTGTGCCAGAGGCAGCTGGCAACTAATCCATGTTTCTCTCCCTGTCTTTCTCCCTCCCTTCCCCTCTCTCTGAAAACAATTATCAATAAAAATAAAATCTTCAAAAAGATTTTGTTGACATTAAATAGTTATTTAAATATTAATTTATCAGTGCTTTTTAATATTGCCTCTTGAACTCAAGATTGGTTACTACAGTTGACATAGATATTTGACAAACCCAAGTTCAGTGTGAAGGCATGGGGCACAGTGGACTTGAAGCAGGAGGGGGAAGAGAAAACATATTTACAGCTGCTGAAATAATTCAGCTGTTTCCCTTGCTGATTGCTCTCCTCCTCTGTACTGCTTATGCAGTAAATTGTTAATGGGATGGGCTCTTGCTGTGCCAATCAGGGTTGGGATGAGGCCGTTTTGATTGTTGGGCATAAAGTCTGAGATTGGGAGGAACACTTTAAGTTTGAAACTAATGCCACATTCTCTCCACTCAATCCCAGCACAGAGTGTAAGCTTTGGGTTTAATATGAGGGCTGCATCCTGTTGAGTGAAAGCAGACAGCGAACTGTTGTTGATTGGGTAATGAGGGAAAGTGAGATGAAAGTCCAGGGCTAGGGTTCAGTTTACAGAGCTGCAAACAAGCTGAGTTGCCCATAGACAAAAAAGTTAACTTTGGCCTAGTTGGTAAGCCCTTGTAATGTCTCCCTCCTTGAAAAATCTGCTCTGCACACTTGCCACAGTGAGTGTCATTATTCTGGATTAAGGTGCTCATCTCTCTACCCACCCATTCATTCACTTATTTATCAGCTGTACTTCTACTGAGTGTTGGCTGTGTCCTAGAACCTGCACTAGCTAGGGAAGGAACAGTGGATGAGGGAGTCCTTGCCATCAGGGCATGTATATTGGGTTGGCCGAAAAGTTTGTTTAGTTTTTTCCATACAATGGCTCTAGTAGTGCTTAGTTGTTTTTAACTTCATTCAAAACAATTTTGTTAGATTGTGTTGTGAAAGCTCTTATATCAGTGGCATTTTATTTTTAAAAGATTTTATTTATTTTTAGAGAGAGGGGAAGGGAGGGAGAAAGGGAGAGAAACATCGATGTGTGGTTGCCTCTCACATGCCCCCTACTGGAGACCTGGCCCACAACTCAGGCATGTGCCCTGACTGGGAATCAAACTGGTGACCCTTTGGTTCGCAGACTGGCATTCAGTCCACTGAGCCACACCAGCCAAGGCTGAGTTGTGCATTTTAAAAAAATTTATCAAAATTGGTGAATTTTTGTGTAGCCATTTTAATATTGAAGGTGGAAAAATATACACATTTTTGGCATATTATGCTTTATTATTTCAAGAAAGGTAAAAATTCCCTTTCCCCAACCCTTGGTGACCTCTCATCTACTTTCATCTCTATGAACTTGCCTATTCTAGATATTTTATATAAGTGGAATTATACAATATTTATCCTTTTTGTGTCTGGCTTATTCCACTTAGCGTACTGTTTTCAAAATTCATCTGTGTTTTAGCATGTATCAGAACTTCATTTCTTTTCATAACAATGATATTCCATTTTAATGTAGGTTAATATAAGTGGGTTAATAACAAATAATACAATAATTAATAAATTAATAATACAAGAATAAACTGTGTTTTGTCAACTCCCAACTATAAACCTAGTTTTGCCCACCCCCATATACACCACATTTTAAAAGTCTATTTTAAAAAGTGTACTTGCTTATTAATGGTTACTTATATTTTTGCTACTTTTGGCTGCTGTGAACATTCACATGCAAGTATCTGTCTGAGTCACTGTTTTTCAGGTATTTGCATTATGAGAAGTGGAATTTTTGTCCTGGCAGGTGTGGCTCAGTGGATTGAGAGCTGGCTTGTGGACTGATAATTCGCCAGTTTGATTCCCAGGCAGGGCACATGCCTGGGTTGCGGGCCAGTTGGGGGTGTGCAAGAGGCAACTGATCAATGTTTCTCTCTCTTTCTCCTTCCCTGTCTCTTTAAAACTAACTAACTAACTAAC
>PVKM010035585.1:0-15135 GCA_004027735.1 Carollia perspicillata | reverse complement strand
TTTTTCTAGGGTAAGTTATTATAAAACAAAGATCTGAACACACATATGATTAAATAGTAATCTATTTTTAATGCATTAGTTCTGAGATCCACAATTCAGGCTTATAGGGCAATTTTGTCATCCTCGACATGGCTTCGTTTCTAGGCCAATATGTTTACTTATGTTCCCATCGTCTCCCAACAGGAGGAAAAGAAAAATTGGCAAAGGGGGTTTACTTCCATTCCTAAAAGGCCATGACCCAGAAGAGGCACACATCATTTCTGCACACATCTTAACAGCAAGTACACAGTATCATGGTCCTAACCAGCTGCTACAGAAGTTGACAGTATAATTTAATTAAATAGCAGAGTATCCAGATAAAACTTTATAGCTAGACAAGAAGGAAAGAACAGATACCTGGGAGTTTCTTCCACAAAGCTGAGACTACAGTGATCGACTATGAAGTCCAATAAGTTTAGGACAAGAAAGTAAATGTTAAGTTTGTCAAAATAGTGTTCAATAGTGATATTGATTTAGTTGGGTTCAGTGGAATAGTGGAAACATGAGTCTTATTGCCATGGTCGAAAGAATTGGAATGTTTGTGAGTAGAGACAGTAAATTTGGAAGAGCAATAGCCTAATTTTTAAGAAGAAGGTAACTCTAGCACTGGTTTCCTGTCAAAATCACCGTTCTTCATGTAAAATAAGCAAAGGAAACACAAACAGAAAACACAGAGTAATATAATACAATAATTAAAAAGAACTTGATATATATTTGAGAACATAAAACATTGTTTTCAGTATTGTGTCCTAATTTGTTTTAGAATGGTTTTATGGAAGGGAAAACAATGCTCATGAAGAATCAGCATGTCTAATGAGAAGACAAACAAAACAAGACAAATTAAAAAAATTAAAAGGAGAGGCAAATTCAAAATTCCACAAACGCTATAATCTAAACTCTATAGAATCATAATTATTGAGAAGAATACCAACACTAGTTTGTTCCCTTGATAGTGGATTTTAAAAACAAGGGCACCATAAAGATAGAAAAACTTAATAGTTTTCTTATTTACAAAAAATACCACATGTGTGACCAGATAACTTGAATACATCCCAGCAGAGTGTGAAAAATTGTAAGCCAACATAAAACAAGAAGACTTAGGAAATCTTTAAATAACCTCAATGTATTTATATCCCTAGGACTCAATGATATACACACAAAAGTACTTAAATAATTGTATTTTTATATCATTTTAGCCCATTATTTTGATAGATATTCAAAGAACAGGAAAACCCTGAAAGTTAAAATGATTAAAGGGTTTTTAAAATTATTAAAGACTCAATAATCACAACACCTAGTTTAACTTACTCCTCAGCATACATAGTGGGGTGACTCTTAAGGTAATTACTGCATGGAGTAATTCAGGAATTTTATGAAAGCAAATATTAAAATATATTTGAATTTTCACCTCTGTTGCTTTTTCTTTTAATTTTTTGAAAAGGTGTTATTTCAATTTATACTGCTAAATCTTTTTAAAAAGTGATTTTTTAATCTCTAGTGTTCATATATGTTTAAAACCATTTTAATAATAAATAATCAGGTATTGAGTTGGTGAGAATTGATATCTTTGCAAAATAAAATTTTTAAAAAGCATCCTTGTTTGACTTCAAAATCAGTTTTTTTTTAATTGTATCCTACTGCCTTCAAGGAACATGTATGATTCAACAGTTACTGTAAAACATAATGTAGAATGTGAACACAATTACTCATTGGCAACAGACAAAACAAATTGAAATTAAGAAGGAACAATTGCTTTTGCAATATTTCCTTTATTAAAAATGATTTTTAATTGTTTATTGTATTTTTCACTACTATTTAATCCCCTATATCTCCTCTCCCCTGCAATCACCACACTATTATCCATGTACATGAGTTCTTTTTCCTTTCTGCTTGATCCCTCCAGCTCCTAACTAACATGGTATAATGAGTCAATTTGACTTTCTCAAAAACTAATAATTTATTTTCTACACTTAAGTGCTGGAAACAGCCTAAGTGCCCATTAGTAAATGAGTGGATAAAAAAACTGGTACATTCACACAATGGAATACTAGGCAGTGGAAAGAAAGGAGGAGCTCCTACCCTCCACAACAGCATGTACGGAACTGGAAAGCATTATGTGAGTGAAATAAGCCAGGCAGTGAAAGACAAATACCATATGATCTCACCTTATAAGTGGAAACTGATGAACAAAACAAACAAAGCAGCAAAATAGAACCAGAGACATGGAGATAAGGAACAAACTGACAGTGATCGGAGGGGAGGAGAGAGGCAGTAACAGGGAGAAAGAAGGGCAAGGTTCAAGGAACATTTGTAGAGGACCCATGGGCACAGACAATGGGGTAGAGATTGACTATGGAAGAGGGTCAGGGCAGGAGGGAGCCACGAGGAAAATGTGGGACAACTGCAACTGAAGAGCAAGTAAATAGATAAATAAATAAATAGCCAAAATAAAAATGAGAAAATAGATTAATTGGTGTGTAAATAGAAACTATCCAATTGGTTTTTTTTTTTTGACGTAAAGGTTGCTTTGTTGAAAGACTTACCTTTTGGCTCACACCTTTTTAAATATAAAATTTTAAAAGGCCACAAATTAAAAATCAGATTCATATACCTGTGAGAACAGCAGTAAAATAAACATAAAGGAAACATTTCATTTGCTCCAGAAACAGTGTTTGTCACAATTGTTACAAAATAAACGTATTCCCAAAATTTATCTTCTTTCTAATAGCAAAAGTAAATTCCTTATAGTAACAAAAATAACCTGCTCGATTCTGTCTTTCATCCAGAAAGATTATTTTTATGTGCATGTGATATACAATAATAAATAAGTGAACTTCTGCCCCCACCTGAACGCTTGACATTACTTTGGAAAGCCGTGTGTAGATAGATCTAGGTGTTCCTGACAACTCCCAGCTTTCTTATGTCTGGATGAAAAGTCACAGGGCATTTGGAGTCCCGAGGTCGAAACAAGTTCAATCAAAACCCGTTGGAGCATCCTCAGTGCAAACATGACAAACAGCAGAGCGTATGCATCACAGTGTGCAGTTTCAACAAATAGATTCCCCCCACACTCCCGTGTTTGAACAAACACATGTAAACTGTAAAAAAGAACAAATCCAAGCTGTAGAACTAATCAACATCCCAACACACACACACAGGTGCACACTGACTCAAACCTGTGGAAGAGGAATAGCAAAGGTAAGGCCTTTATATTCATGCTTGTCAGAAGATCCTCTAACTACGCATATCTGCTTAGAATGTTTGTATTCAAAATACTTTCATTTTGCATTGTTACCCCAAATTATATATTTTTTCTAAATTTTAAAACAATCCAGCAAATACTTGTAAATCATTTACTGTTTGCAAAAATGATCCTTTAACAGAATTCTCATTCAATGCCAGGCGAATCCTGCTAGTGTCTCTTTTCTATGGTTAAGGAAAAATGTTCAGGTGGAATAAGGCTACCTGATTGCTAAGCAGGTTTTATGAAATTCTGAAATTAATAACACCAAAATATATCTCTAATTGTGTAATAATGTTGGAAAATGTTTTCATAGAGATTTAAAAAGTATTTCTAAAAATCATACTTCATTATCTAGTCTCTGAAACCATTATTTTCTATAAAGAGGAGCTATTTTTTTGAAAGAAAGACTATACTAAGCCACATATTTTATAAATATCAGCATTACTGTGAAAATTAATTTGGAATATCAGTGATATAAAAAATAAAAACTGCAAAAATATATTCTTGTGGCAACAATTGGTAGAGGTCACTGAACCTTAAAATTTTGGCTTACAGCATTGAGACAAATGTTGTGTATTTTTAAAAATAAAATTTATTGATTATTCTATTACAGTTGTTCCATTTTTCCTCCCCTTTATCCCTCTCCACCCTTCACCCCACCTCACCAGAATCCCCCTCCTTTAGTTCATGTCCATGGGTCGTATATATAAGTTCTTTGGCTTCTCCATTTCCTATACTGTTCTTAACCTCCCCTGTCTATTTTGTACCTACCATTTATGCTTCTTATTCCCTGTACCTTTTCCCCGATTACCCGCCTTGTGCTGAAAAACATCCATGTGATCTCCATTTCTGTGATTCTGGTACTGTTCTACTTGTTTGCTTAGTTTGTTTTTGTTTTTGCTTTTTATATTTAGTTGTTGATAGTTGTGAGTTTGTTGTCATTTTACTATTCATAGTTATGATCTTCTTTTTGCTAGATCAGTCCCCTTAACATTTCATATAATAAAGGCTTGGTGATGATGAACTCCTTTAACTTAATCTTATCTGGGAAGCACTTTATCTGCCCTTCCATTCTCAATGATAACTTTGCTGAGTAGAGTAATCTTGGATGTAGGTCTTTGCCTTTCATGATTTTGAATACTTCTTTCCAGCCCCTTCTTTCCTCTAAGGTTTCTTTTGAGAAATCAGCTGACAGTCTGATGGGAACTCCTTTTTAGGTAACTTTCTCCTTTTCTCTTGCTGCTTTTAAGATTCTCTCCTTTTTCATGTTGAGTAATGCAATTATGATGTGCCATTGTGTGTGCTTCCTTGGGTTCAACTTATTTGGGATTCTCTGAGCTTCCTGGACTGGGAGCCAGAAGGAGAAGAGGAAGAGCAAAAAATTGAAAACTTATTTGAAAGAATAATGAAGGAAATCCTTGCCAGTCTGGTGAAGGAAGTAGACTTTCAAGAGGTCCAGGAATCTCAGAGAGTGTTGTATATTTCTTAAAGAAAAATTTCCCAAATTAAAATAATAATTTTATTTTAATTTTATGTGTTATCTATGACACATAAAAGTGATGAATTGAAGTTGAGGTCTAGTGAATCAGAATATTCTATAAAAAGACCAGGGAATTCATATTTTTAGTAAGTAAGCTACATAATTCCTATAGTTATAAATTTTTAATATAATAATTTATTTTATTTTATTTATTTATTTTTAGAGGAGAAGGGAAGGAGAGAGGGAGAGAAATATCAATGTATGGTTGCCTCTCGTGTGTCCCCTGTTGGGAACTGGCCTGCAACTGAGGCACGTGCCATGATTGGGAATGGAACTGTGATCCTTTGATTCACAAGCCTGCACTCAATCCACTGAGCTACACCAGCCAGAGCTAGTTATACAATTTTTGAAGAAATGTTCTTAATATATTTCATAAACTTCTAAAGGTAAAAACTAATAAAACTGGTCATGACCTCTTTTGTTCTAAATAAAGATACTGTAATTTTAACTGTGTTTTTGCTGAGTTTTGACAAATGCATATACCTGTGTAGTCCATAATGCTACCCAGAACTAGAATATTTCCATCACCCCAGGAGTTTCTTTAATGACCTAATCAATTTCTGTCTCATATGCGTGGAATCAATGGTTATTCCAAGGATTTTTGTATTTTTTTACCATAGATACAAACTGTTTGTTCATTAATGTCATAAAAATGTAATCAAGTCTCCTTTGTTTGAGGCTTTTTTCACTCAGCATAAGGATTTGGAGATTAACCCATGGTGTTGCATACACCAGTAGTTTCTTATCTCTATGTAGTGTTCCATTTTATTAATATATCAAAATATATGTATTCATCTTCCTACTGATAGATATATGGAATGTTTCCAGTTTGGAGCTATTATGAATAAAGCTGCTATGAGCATTCTTGTACAAGTATTTTGAAGACACATGTTTTCATTTTTCCTGGGTAAATACTTAGAATTGGAATGGCAGGGTCATAGAGTAGGTATAGTTTTAATTTTATAAGCAATGTCTAGACATTTTTCCAAGGCAGCTGTAACATTTCACACTGGCACCAATAATAGGAGCTCCAGTTACTGTATGAACTTCTATTATTTGGTGTGTTTTCAGACTTTTATGGTTTTAATTTGTATTTCCTTGGTGAATGATTGTGAGAACATTTTCATGTGCTTACTGATCATTCAGAGACATTTTGTAGTGAATTTTTTATTTAAGAGTGTGTCCATTTTTAAAAGATTTTATTTATCCATTTTTACAGAGAGGGGAAGGGAAGGAGAAAGAGAGGGAGAGAAATATCAATGCGTGGTTGTCTCTCGAGCGCCCCATACTGGGGACCTGACCCACAACCCAGGCATGTGCCCTGACTGGGAATCGAACTGGCAACCCTTTGGTTTGCAGCCCTCACTCAATCCACTGAGCAACACCAGTCAGGGTGAGTGTGTCCATTTTTATTGGCTTGTTTCCTTAAGTAAACTCTTGCTTACTGCACGTTGGGACATAGTCTCATACCAGAAAGGAGACCTGGCCCTGAGTGAGACAGCCTAGGGCTAGCCAGTAGTGTGTGGGTTCTTCACTTCATGCATGAAAGATTTCACAAGTCCAAGTAATTCTGAGAGTACATTTATTAAAGGTCAGGACAGTGAAACAAGGAAGAGCTTAGGATACAAGAAGCAAAAGAAGAGGGCCCAAGTGGGGCTGCTTTGGTTCTCTAGAAATGTTATAGAAAGAAATGAGCCAAGGAGGGGCTGCTTTGGCTCACTGGGAAGTCAGAGAAAAGGGGGCCTTAGGGACAGTTTTAGGGGGCTATCCCAGGATGAGCTGCTGCTGTCTATTGCTCCCCTGGCTTCAAGTCTCATGGGGACCCTTAGAGTTTAGGAGATGCGTGTCTGTGGGGGAAAGAAGAGAAGGAAGGGGAAGGCACAGGTGTGCTCCCAGGAGGGAGACTGAGCACTAGGTACTTTCTTTTAAAGGTTTTATTTTTATTTATTTTTATCTTTTAGTAGGTTGATATTATAATATTTATCAAACTAATGCCATGGGTTAATGGAAACAGCAAAGAATTAAAATACAAGTTATATATTATGAAAGTCCATCTATAACCTAAAGTCTCTAATGTTTTCATTCACTAGCTAACTAAAGAGCCCGAGAAAAGCAGGACACCTGCTATAATAAAGTGCTTCAAAACAATTGGTAATTTTCAGTTACCAAAATTGTGGTTTTGCAATCAAGAAAAAATTCTTTTTGAATATTCTATAACATGCATTTAAACAAGATAGAAAAATACATTATAAATGTGTAACAATGTCTATTAATACATTATCTTAAATATTTCTCATAAGCAATAGGTTGGTGATGGCACACACATAATATGAAAATTCTAAGATAATAAAAATTTGACAAGAAACATATCAGCTGAATGGTAACATACAAGCAACACTCCCATCTCCCCATTCTAAAAAAGTTATATAACACTATCAAAAATCTTGAAAAACTGCATATTTTAATAAGAAATAAATTCAATAAAGAATGATAATACTGACAATCGAAGGATTCAGAGATTTCAAAAGGCATGTTTATTTCCAGGTGATCCAAAATGTTTCAACTAAGTTTTCAAAAGTTTGTCCACAGCCAGCATCGCCCCTAAGTGTCACACATCTATTTTACACATTTACTCTTTTATCTTTGATAAACATTTACGAAGTCCAGGTATAACACAGTATAGATGATACTGGATCTAATGCTGGTATTGATTTTAAACTACTATCCCCGCAAGTGTTTGAGTGTCACAAATTTCTTTAACCAGCTAAACAAAATAAAAATCAAAATGACACAGTGTGCATTGTAAATAAATAAAACAATTGTATGTGTAACAGACAGACAAAATAGTGGCAGAGTAAACCAAAGTTAGCTGTCACAATGTACATCCATTGCACAGTAATTAAACTGAAAACAACTTCCAAGTGAGACAAAACAATGGAGGTGGTCATCTCAAAGGTGCTTGCTGAGCTTACTGATGACCTTTCATAATTTTCATTCTGGAAAACATTGTTTTTTGAATGACCCCAACTTAGTCAGATTTGTTTCTACCGCAGATCACTTGGGTTGTCCATCCCCTTTCTGGTTTTAATAACCTAAGCTCCATCCTACACACAAACATCTTTTATTTTTTTAACTTTAAAAGAATGTGAAAAGCTAGCATCACTGTGCATATAAATACATGACTACATATAAGTTTAAGCTCCCAGTGTCTCATGAAGTACAGTTAGTTAGGTAGTTGAAGTGATTTGTGCACAGAGCCTACATCTATCTAAACACCTAAGTAATCAGCTGCTCAGTACCAGAGGTGCCAAATATCAACGGGCAGGGGGTCCTCTGCTCTTCAGCTTGTTCCTGCCTACATACCTGCACAAGTCAAAGGCAAGCAGTAGGCTTACCTTGTGAGAACCCTGCTTGAGGGTTCTCCAAGGCTGAAAATTTAGGGGAGGACTGCGATAGAATATTCATCAGCTCCCCCAGGCGTGCCCATTTCAGAGTTGTCTTCTCCACTGATTGGTTAGTGGTTGGACAGGGGGTCATTAGTCATTGCAGCTTGTCCAGGCTGTTGCCCATCTGGTTTTCCTGCTTTTCTGCACCTGGAGCTGAAATACAACTGAGGCCTTGATGTAATTTTGAAGGACGTGACCTTCTGCATCTGGCTGTAAATTGCTTGGCCAGTTTATTCCATTCGCTGAGGAATTTTTCTAGCTTCTTGCCATCCTGCCTCATTAGGAAGACTATGCAATTATGAGTAATATGTATTTACATAGGAAAAATACAGAATATCTGTTTTCTCCTTCAAGCATTCTGTAAGTTTCCAAACATAGAGAGGTTTTAGTGTAAGGGCAAGCTCTCTCAGAGCAGAATGTAGGCAAAAACCCTGCTAAAAGAGGCTTTTTCCTGTGGCCTACCATCCTAGCTGAGTATGAGAATATCACTGTCCTTGTCCAAGTTAAGAAAGATGAAGCTCTAAATTAAAGGTAGGAAACCAAGATATGGTAAGCCGCATGCTAAATCCCAGCACTATAAAGGATAATAGATAGGAAAGGCCCCATCAGCAATTATATTTAAAAATATTTTTCTGCAACTTGCCTTTTGAGTCTCCAAATACCTTTCATAAGAGGTTTACTATAGTTCCACAGGTTATTAAATCATGCATATTATTTTTCAGTGTTTTATTTCTCTGAACTTCATTTTTGATACTTTATATTGCTATATCTTGAAGGTCACTGATTTGTTTTTTCTTCTATCATTTAACAAGTTAAATAATGTAGACTGCATTTTCTTCTTTTTATCATTTTTAGTAAAATTTTTGTTTATGTTGAATACTATGTAATTTGTGTATGGTTTGTATACAAGTTACTCTAAAATCAGGTGACTTTTTTGAGGCTTGTATTAAAGATTTTTAATGGAAGTCTCATGGGTTTTATTCTACTGTGAGTTTTTCTGTATTACCAAGACCTGATTTTTCTAGGATATTTATTGAATTAAAGGTGGTCAACAAATTTTCTCTATAGGGGATTACTAAAATTTAGCATTACAAAATGAAAATTTTAATTCTATGTTTTCTATGAATTATGATAATTTAAATAATATTGAACTATTTTTTAAAAGTTAGGTAAAACTCTGACTTATCCAACTACAACTCATTTTTCAGTATAAATTAATTAACCTTCCTAATCTTTTTAAATATAATTAATCAACTATATTAAACTTTTCACCTCTACTTGGGTCAGTTTGAATGATTAGCACTTCTCTAGGTAATCATACATTTTCTTATGAGGTCACATGCATTTTCTTTAAATAAGCTTAACTTGTTTTTCTAATATTACTTCTTTATTTATTTATTTCCCTTAAGTTGCTGAGAGCTTATCAATTTTATTAGTTATCAATACAATAATTAAGAATTTTTATTTTGTATGTTTGTTATTTTTGTTGGTTAAACTTAAAAGGTAATTCTTCATTCTTGGCAATTTTTCTTTTTTCTTTAATAAATTACAGATAGCTATGAAGTTTCCATCCTAAAGCATTTACTCCATTTAATATGTATTGATATAGAGTGCATTCCTTTTCATTATTTTCTCAGTAGTTTGAAATTTTGTTGGTTTAACTATATTCTTTGATTCTATGGTCACATTACACTTTCTCAAATTTCCAAGTTGTTAAGTGTCTTGACACACTTTTTAGTTGTCATATATAACTTTATTCAAATATCATAAGAAGAAATAGCCTATAGGGACGATCACATCTTAACATTTTATGTTTTCTTTGTGGCAACAAATTGAGAGGTTTTACTAATAGCTCATGTAGTAGATATTTATATAGTATATGTATATTATGTACTTGAGAAAGTTAATGTTCTCATTTTCTTCTCTTTTTTCCTATCCCTTCTTCGCTCTCTCCTAATTCCTCTTTCTCTCCTACCTTTCTATAATGATGTTAGCTGATTTCACTGTGGAATAAACCAAGGACATATTTGGCACGTCTACATCTTCCTAACAGCACTCCGCTGGGTCTTTATTCTCAGTTTTCTATCTGATACGACTATTCCTACGTTCTTCCTCATTTTGTTTTTGTCTGTATTTCTGTGGTAAATTATGTTCAACCTTACCTTATTACTTCATCTAAATATGTCATTGTTTGGAAACAGCTTATAGTTAATTTGTTTTGTGTTAACCCAGTTTGAGATTGCATTATAGAAGAACTAAATCCACATTACATATGTTAGATATGAAGTGTTGTTGGATATGATTATTTAATCTAGTTTTATATATTCATCATTTATTTTCTATCATTTGTTTTTCTCTTTTCATATTTTATGTTATTGTTTTTAATATTCATTTCTTTTCTTGACCTTGTTAATTGAAACGTTTTATTGTCTATTAAATTTCATTGATAATTTAACTCTTTCTCTACTGTTTTCACTATTCATTCCCCATGCCAATCATTTGATTTTTTTCTCTGTCCTGTATACCCTCTTCCCTTTTCTGCACACATTTTGACGAGATCTGGAAAACAATCTACTTATCCCTTCTACTCACAGACCTCAGCTATCGCTGAAATTTTTTATTCATTTTAGATGGTCTATTAACACACTATTACTCAGTATAAAATCTCTTTTAAGACATATTATTTAGCATGCTTCTGTTTTTCCTATTATCTTCCATATTTGGGAGGACACTGTTTTGCTTCACATGTTATACAATTAAAATTATTTTCAAGTGTTCTTCTCAGATGTCATGTGCTTGTGTGATATCTTCAAATTCTTGCATATCTTCAAAGATTTTTCTTTCCTCTTGACCATAGATACATTTGTGAGATATTGAATGATTTGACTGCAATCATTTCTGCTCAGTCATCTGTGAATATCATTTAATAATTATCAAGCTTATAAAGCCAGACAAATATTGTATACAAGTTACAAAACAATAGTTTGTTATGCCTAAAAAACATGTAGCTATTTTTCTCTTTCAGATTAGACTTCAGTAATTTTACCAGGATGTGCCAGGGTTTGTGTTTTATTTAGCTTAGGTTTTTTTCTTTTTTTTCCTCCTGCATTCATCCTTGATTCTCTGAGTACTTTCAAATCTAGATTTAGTCTTTTCAACTCAGGAAAACTTTCATTAATAATTTTTAACTACTACCATTTTTTAAGTTTTCTTTTATCTGCTCCTGGAATTTTGGATATATTAGCTGTTCTAGATATAATTTCTCTTCAGTTAATATTTTCTTCTCACTTGATAAAATGCCTAGGCCCTTCTTGGAGTAAATGGGATTAGCTCAAAAGCACAGATGGGAGCTCACAGGTGAAGGCTGTCAGCTGTGCACATCCCTCCTATGTGGCAGGCCAGCCTTCCTTCGGGAGGTACCTGAGCAGCAAATCTCATGCCTGCCACAAAAGGGTAAGAAAAAACATTTTAATCTTTACCCAGTTTGTTTAAAGAAGCTTAAAAGAATATATCAACAATGTAGCAAGATAAAACTGTTTGAATGAAGGAGGTAAAGAGAAATTGAAAACAAGACTATGAGATAAGAAGGAGACAGAGTACATTGAACATGAAAGATCATTTTTTAAAAAATCTAAGCTATCTAACACCAAACTGAAACTAAGAAATCAGATCACTTAGAAAATTCACTATATCCATAAAGTGAAGAGTTTGTAATTACGTTCATGAATCATAATTTTGCTTGATGTATGATGAGAAAAAACTCTTCACTAGCTTATCTATTATGGTGGTAGGCGGTTTACAATAGAAGACTGGGCTTTGTAATTCTATTGAACCAATGTTAAAATAGCCATTTTGTTTATTTTTTTGCCTTTGCTACTATTTAGCCTAGATACAATGATAACCCCAAACCTAACAGTGTGCAGAAAGAAAATGCTCCAAGGGAAGTGTTCATTTTCTGGTCCAGTAAACAAGAAAATAGAAAATCTAATAGTCAAAGACAGTGGGGAGACTTCTATTTTCTTTTCTTTTTCTTCTTCTTCTTCTCTCTCTCTCTCCCTCCATCCCTCCCTCCCCCTCTCCTCCCTCGCCCTTCCAACACCTCCCCTCTCCCCTGTCCCCTCTCCCTTCTCCTTTATCTCTCTCACCTCAGCCAGCACTGACTGCTGTGTGGTGGTGGAGACGGGGAAACAGGAACTGCGGTGGTAGTCAGGCAGTTGCCTTAAACTCAGAGGGATGGGAACCTTTTCTCTGACCACAGGAGCCATAGTCCCAAAACCATGAGATGTCCCATTGCTTCCCATTGCTTCTCTTTGCTCTCTTTATCCTGAGAGCTGGCTTTAGATATGGATGCAGTCACAACAATTGTGCAAAGGAGCAAGAAAGAGAAATGAAGCCCTAGGGAAGCAGAAAGATTTAGGGTGACTGCAGGGAAGAAGACACTACAGAAAGAAATTTCAGTTTTAAGAAATTGTTTGGTTTCCTGAGTCCCATCCAATGCTACACTTTCATAGATCTTTCCCCAAAAAGAATGCCAATAGTTTTTAAAACTGAATTACAGATTTTAAAAAATCACAACCCAGAAACTCCTCACTGGGTGGTGTGTATGTGGGACAGTTCCAAATAGCACTAAAAAGTCCTTTAAAATCTATAAAGTTACACTTATACAAGATGAGTAAGTCTTAGAGATCTACCATCTACCATAGTGCCTATAATTAATGTTGATATAGTGTACGCTTAAAATTTTGGAAAGAGGGTAAACTTATATTAAATATTCTTAGCATACACACACAGATGAAGAGGGCAGCAGGAGACAGGAAGGTGATAGATAAGTGTATGGCAAAGATTGTGGTGAAAGTTTCATAGGTGTTTGCTTATCTCCAAACTCATAAAGTTGTTTACATTAAAAATTTGTACTGCTTTTTGTGGCATTCATACTGCAATAAAGTGGTAATTTAAAAAATGAAGTCCATATTGGAATTCAGCCCTCGAAGAAGGCTGAAGCCAGCAAGGTGGATTGTCTACATAAAACATACAAACAAATGAAAATCAGTATTTTATGATAGGATTCAAACAAGAACAAGAGACTTATGGCATTATATTCAAAATGTCCAGGAAACAATCCAAAATTACTCACCACAAGAAGAACCAGAAACGTCTCAAGTTGCAAGATAAAACACTAAAATAAATAAAAAATAAAATAAAATAAATGGATTTTAAATCCAAAAAAATACATACGTTGGGAGTATAGGTACAAATTTAAAGCAGCTATATCAGACATTCTCCAAAAAATAAGGAAAGTAAAAATAGACAGTTTAAAGCAATAAAATGAAATGTATAAACATAAATCAAATGAAACTTTTAAAACTGTAAAATACAATAACCATAATAAAAATGCACTGGATGAGCTCAATAGCATAATGGACATAACTGAGGAAAATCATCACTGAAGGTGAAGATTGACAATGTGAACAAAAGGGAAAAATTTTTTAAAAGGACGACAAAAGTTAATAGCCTTAGAAACCAATGGGAAAGTACTAAAAGGTCAATATTTATATCATAAGGACCCTAGGATGAAAGAATACCAAGTATGGATCAAAAAAATAATTTTTTGAAAAAATAATGGCTGACAGCTTCTAAAAATGGCTGAAGTCATACAGATTTATAGATTTATAGTTACAGATTTAAGAAGTTGAGAAAATACCAAACAGGCAAAATAACTCAAGCTAACCCATGTTAGCCACACAATAATCAAACTGGTGAAAACTAAAGTCAGCGAAAATGCTTGACAGCAGCTACAGAAAATCCACACATCACTTAAAGGAAAACAGTGATTTAAATGACTGAGCATTTCTTATTAAAAATTCTGAAGGCCTGAAGGCCAGAATGAAGTGTGAGTGTGGGGAGGGCTTTTAATTTATAGAGAGTGTAAAGACTGTTGATTCAGAGTTCAATTCCAGTGAGAATATACTTCAGGATTAAAGGTGAAATAAAGACAATATCTCATGGAGGAAAACTAAGAGAATACATAGGAATCAGATTTTATCCTCAACGGAATGCAAAGTGGAATTATTTAAACAGAAGAGTGTTGAGGCCAGAGGATGATAGATACATGAGAAATGAAGGAAAAGCAAAAGAAATTATTAGTATCTGGGTAAATATGACAGATTATTCTTCCCATTTTAATTTTTAAAATACATTCTTGACAATCTAAGAAAAAGTTGTAATATTATCCATACAAATTGGAAAGTGTAAGACTATCCCTGTTTGTACACTACCGACGTCTACCTAGAAAACTTCATGTTACCTAAAAACCTCTTCCAGAACTAATAAGTGAGTCTTATAAGATAACAAAGTCAACTCACAAAAATCAATGATAATGCTATACAGTACCCTACACAGATCCTTCCAACAAATGGTACCCAACAGCATATTCCACAGGCAAAAAAATGTCAAACTACACCTCACACCTTACTACATTAGTGTAACTGTAGTCTTTCTACAATTAACTCTAAGTCAATTATAGAGCTAAACTTAAAATAGAAAAATTTAACTTTAAAATTTGAAAGTAAAATAATATTTTAGAAAAAATAAATATTTGTCACATAGAGTTATGCAAGGATGCTTAGATATGACACAAAAAGGATGGTCTGTAAAGAAAAAAGAGATGCGCTTTAGCTCTCCTAAAACATTTTTAGAAGAATAGAGCACATATTTAGAAAATATTTTCAAATCTTGTATCTGATGAAGAACATGCATCTGAGAATATATAAAAACCTTCCAAATCTCGATAGTAAAAGAACAACCCAATTCATAAATGGGCAAAAGCTTGAGCAGAGACTTCACCAAAGAGAAAATAAGGATGCCAA
>PVKM010035584.1:0-15165 GCA_004027735.1 Carollia perspicillata | reverse complement strand
AGAAGGGGAAAGAGAAGAAGGAAAGAAGGAAGTAGAATGGGAAGAGATGAGTAGCGTATCTGCCTTCATAGGCTCAGGTACAGGGTCACTGACATTTCAAACTTGACATATTAGTAACAGCACAAGACAAACCAACTACAAAATGGACATGACAAATTTGATTTACTCTAGGCAAAGGTTTACCAACCAAGGAATAGCTATTCTATGAGATTATAAATGCTACCATCACATGCTGGAGAAGATAAACAATCTTTCATTCACTTTGATTTTCTGTGTCTAAATTTAGACTGGAAAAATGCTTTCCATTTATGTGCATTTAAAGGTTAAATCCTATGAGCAAAGTAAAAATAAGCAATAAAAAATGGAGTTTCATTTAATAAGTGCTGCTAGACTTCTTCCTTGTCATTCCAATAGATGTGATTCATTGCTTGGTGGTGAGTGAAGACATTTGATCATTCTCAGATTATTTTTTGATTAATTATTTTATTTTTATTATTATTTTTTTGCCTCATGAAAGTCTAAGCTCATTTAAACCAGATCAAGGTCTTAGCTGGTTATACAGTTTTCCCCTTCAGATACATTCTCCACATCAGGTGCTTGCTCTTGGAAAAATTTTTGCGAAGAAATGGGAGGAGGTTCTTACTACAAAGGTTAGTGGATGAGTCAGTAGTTAAATTACATGTATCTTCAAATATTGAATAGGCCTCTAAGGTAGTGAAGTTCCCTGTGCATCTGTTAGACTGCCATTATCAATTTTTGGTGGCTAATTTTCTTCTTCAAAGAAATGGAATATTTGCCGGCTTATGCAATATATGCTTAAACTTTCATTGTTGACATTTCCACTGGTGGAAAAACCGATGTAATTATTAGGATTATTCTTGGGTATACTAAATGGAATTGAAGTTTTTTTAATGACCAGGATTTTCTTTGAAAGTTCAAAACTTTTAGGAGCACTTCTTATGTGAAATGTTCACTGAGGATAATCACAATTAATAATGACATAAATAAAATGTGTCTATGTCATAGAGCAAAGAGGCTCAAATACAATATTTTGGTTTAGGTGTTTATAGAAGTATCAACACTAAAAGCTATTTTTTACTCATGACATAGACTTGATATGCACACTTGGCTAGAAGGTAATCAATCGTATGTCCCTTTCTGATAAGGAGTTAGATGGGGTTGGTGTAATACATTGTATTAGTTATAGTTTTTATGGTCAAAATGATAGAAACCAAAGAAACTAGTATAAAAGCAGCAAGTGCAATTTATTGGCTGATCCAGTCCAGGAAAAGGCTGACCAGTCAACTGCAGAGGAACTGTAGGTATGCTGATGCTTCCAGGTGCGCCTGGAACCAGGAAACCAGATGCCGTGCGCATCGTCCCAGCCTTTTACCTCTGCTCTCTTTCACTACAGACCAGCTTTGTCCAGAGACCAATGTTGACAAAGAAACCGCTCTGGATAGTTTCAACAGAAGGGTATTTATTACATTTATTAAATAGCTGGTGGAGGCTGAAAAAATAAAGCCGCACAGAGAAGTGCTACCTCTGTCCTGACTGAGAAGTTTCCAGAAAACTGGAAGTCTTCACTGCAGCTACTCTTTGCGGCCCCTTCAGCCTCTGTCCCACTCCACACCTGTAAAGCCTGAGCCTCATACCAGGACTCTTTCCCCAGAGATTCAAATCTGAATTCTTGTCTCATTCAAGGACCCTGGACTAGCAGAGTCCAAAGCCTCCCCAGAGCCCTCCCTAAAAGGCAGTGTACAAACGGTACTTCTAGCCCTTCAGCCTCAGCAGAATAAGAAGAGACTCCAGAAGGAGGTCTGAATGGATGAAGGATAGTGAGTAACCCACAGTCCACATTATGGCCATGAAATATGCCTGAGATGTCCTGAGTTTATATTTTAGAGATTTAACTGTGGGAAAAGGATTGACTCAGTGCTCATGCAAGTTTTAAAATTCTCAGGGAAGGACCTGAGAGTTAATATCTTCTTCCATTGAATGAGCACTAGACCAATCAACTGTGGTCAGTGGAAAGGGTCACGCTGTATAAAATGCCCATTCCTATGGTGCTAATGCTGATAGGAGCCATGGTTGCTGAAAAGGAGTGTCGGGTCAACAGTCCCATAGGTTTTCATTGTGTGTTCATGTGTGTTATGTATATGTATGTGTGTGTGTGTGTATATATATACACATATATATGAATTTATCATTGATGTGTGTATATATATATATATATATATATATATATTTGGATATTTAGGAATGTGAATTTAGATTCACTGTATTGAATGGTGAATGCTAAGTAGGTGATAATGTCCTTACAGAAATCTGGAATTCATAGTGGGTATAAAAAAGATAAAAATGTTACACTGTTGAGGCTTCAAGTTGCACATTTCTCGGCTGAGGGTCAGAATATAAGAAAAGATGCCATCTGGGATTCATAGGTGACATTTCCTAGAGGCAGAGAAGAATGGGAGAAATTATGGAAAGGAAAACTTGAAGCCAAATTTTACCAGCTCTTGAACAAATGGAAAACTCGATGCTCTCTTCTAAGTAATGTATTATTCATGAAGACATTAAACACTATTTTTGAAGGTTAATCTAGGGGTGGTGCAAAAGACAGTGTGGAACAACTAGAATGGAGAGCAATGCAAATATTCTAGGGATGAATTGACGCAACTGAACTAGGGTTGTGGAGAAAGGACCGGAAAAAACGCTACGAAGAAATTATGTTTTATAGCATTTTTAAAAGTAAAACATTTCTTATTTCACACTTTTTGGAAATGTATGAAACTTTTTAGGGTAAAGAAACATAAAAAACATTTTAAAATCTACTTTTAATGCAATAACACTTTATATTGCTATATATACTTATTAATAAAATGATATATTTGAGTTTGGAAAGCCAAGGAGAGTTATACAAGCCTAATTTTCCAAAGCAAATTTATGCAAGTTAAATTATTGAACAGGAGCTAACAGATCTTCCAATTAAAGAAGGGGGAAAGCAAAATCACTAGAAATTGGTTAGGTAATGAGTATACCCACTTTCCATTTCCAAGGAAAGCAGACTTAGAAGATGCATGATGTGTCCTAATTTGTGTCTTAAAGAATTTTGCCCGGCACTAGAAGGCAGACTTGAAAGGTTCGTGTTCTCTATGATAAAATAGACGGGGCAGAAAACAGCAATGTACCCAAAATCTTGGCAACGGCTTCCATTACTTGCTATCTGTCTTTGCATAAGTGAACTCGTTTCAAGATGGTTTTACCCTCACGTGACTCCTAAACCCATTTTCCTCTCCACTGTCCCTCTTCCTGGTCACCATTCAGGTGATTGTATGTGTTCTATGTACAGCCTGATGGGCAAGACCAGGGATGGCAGGCAGAGAAATGATGCTCCATTCTTGCTTGGCTACCTTAAATTTACCTTCCTGATTATACGAATTAAAAATCAAGATGGTTTTTAACAGTCACGTTAGTTGTGTTTTTTTACTCTTGCTTTTTAAAGTAGAGCATCATTCTGCAGTACGAGGATTTGTAATGGCCGTGTTTCTCTGTTTTCTTAGAAGGGTAAGTATGAACAATCGGTACACAGCATTAACATGGAACACTTGAGTCAGGGGCTTTTCTTCAGATGCAGATTTCCCTGGGAGTAAAGGCAACAAGGACAGTTTCCTATCCAAGCACGTCTATGAAGCAGACATGGTGGTATATTGCATAGCAATCTTTCTGAAGTCCCACGGGCCAAGACGTTGGCTTGTTTACAGGGAACTGCTCTTGGAGTTAATCCTGTATATATGTTCCAGTGTCGTTCACTTGACCCCCACTGAAAGTTATGCCTTATTCCAAATTTGAATAATTCCAGTGTGTAACCGTAAGATGCTACAGTTTTACCCAATATCATGATCCTGAAAGAGTATCTGGAAAGGTTACTTTGTTCATATTAACTCCGTAAGAAAGAGGTCTGGATGCTTTTCAAGAAATAAATGATTCACCTTTAGGTGAAATGTTAATTACTACCTAAAAAATCGGTAGTCCCATATACCTCCGATTTGCTATTTTAAAGCAACATTAATGATAAATTGTCCTTTATCTATGCTCAACGCTGTTCTTTTCATTCTCCCCCAAAATAAATTAAAAAATAAAATCATGGCCTCCAATATTCTTTAGCGTGATTCAGAGTATAAATTCAAAGAGGCTTAAAGCCTCTATTTCACTTTGCCTTACTTATTCTCGGCACAACTTGAAATAAATGCGTTGTTTTTCATTTATATTTAAGGTCAGATGAAAGATAAGTTAGAATCTATTGCACTGGCAACCAACAATAAAGTATTTCACTGCACTCTGGAGAATACCTAGTACCTAATCAGAAGCAGTGCGAATCGGTGTCTTTCAGAGGTAATCATTTTGCTCTATGTGTATGCCCAATGTCAGAAAATAATTTATAGTATTTATCTGAACAGCAAAAGTTCATGTGATAAAGGATAATGGAATGATATAAGAGTTTAGGAACTCGTATAGCTGGGCTGCCTGGTATATTGGAGAACTGCAGCATTTTAATGAATAATATTCATCACAGGAATATTTATGTTAAAAGTAAGAATGCTTTTAGTAACAAAAGGGCAAGTCCAGGTCTTTTTTCCATCTGCATCATGGATATAAATATTTTCAGATGCAAATTGTCTAAAATGAATGAGGCAAAATTCAATGGCTAAATGCCTTCTACCCAAAGCTCTTAATATTACTCTCAGCACATTGTCACTTAATAAACAAATCCAATGAATTTTCCTCAGAAAATTTCTGATCTTTAAAATTGTATTTTACATGTAAAATTTCAATCATTTTAATTGTGTGAATTTGATGTGTTTTAGTGGCGTAGTTCCCACCGCAGTCATGATGTAGAATATTTTCCTTGTCCCAGAAAGTTCCTTTGTGCCCTTTTTTATTAATTACACCTCTCATTCTCTACCCCTGGCAACCACCTTACCTGCTTTGTAGCCTGAGGCTTAGACTCGGGCATTTCTTAGAATGTCATACAGAAACAGAATCATAGGTAGTCCTTTGTTCCCGACTTCCGTTATTTAACATAATGCTTTTGATGTTTATCCATGTTGCATGTGTCAATAGTTTGTTCCTTCCCTGCCCCCCACCCCACCCCACCCCACACAAATGTCATTTTATTGTTTGGATTTATATTTTCATTTCCATGTGGAATAGAAGTGTTGACTATGGATATTTTGGCCTTGTTACTGATCTTGGTATGATTGGCTATGATCTTGGTATGATCTTGGCTAGCTACAGATTGTTAGATATTTTTTACTGTACTGAGGAAATTCTCTTCTATTTATAGTGTGCTGAGGGTTTTTATTATGAATTTTGAGAAGCGTTTTTCTGAATCTGTTAATATGGTCATAAGAATTCTCTTCTTTTTTGATAATGGTGAATTACATTCATTCCTGGAATACCTTTTACTTGCTTATGATATCACATTCTTTTCATATATTGCTGGATACATTATCTTAAAGTATAGTTATAGATTTTTTATCTGTGCTTATGAGGTATATTTGTAATTTTTTTTCTTGTAATGTCTTTGGTTTTTGTTAACAAAGTAATGCTGGCCTCCAGGTTTTAACTGTGAGTTAAACAACTATTCTCAGCATTTTCTCAGTTCCATTTCCTATTTCCATATTTAGCCTAGGTAGACTGGAAAGAAGTGGTTTCCTCTTCTAGATTTTGGAAGAATTTATGAAAAATCAGTATTATCTCTAGTCTTGTGGGAACGTTTTTAGCTATAAATTCGGTTCCTTGAGTGAGCTTCTGTAGTTCGTGCTTGCAAACAACTTCATCTCAGGCTGTGTTCTCCATTGGCATAAAGATGGCCATGTACTCCCTAATTATCTTTTAACGTCTGCGGGGTTAGTCACTGTCCCGCTTTCAGTCCTCACATCGGTGACATGTGCCTTCTTGCTCTTTTCTATCTCAACCAGGCATTTGGTTTCTTTCTTTTGTCGTTCTTTCAATGAACCAGCTTTTGGTTTAATTGATTTTCTCTGTTGTGCTTGCTATTTTTTATTTATCGATTCCTACTGTTATACTTCTTTTCTCCCTTCTGCCTCCCGAGTTTAATTTGTTCTTTTGCCTGGGTTGAATTTACCCTTTGTCTTAAGTTTTCGAAGTTGGAATTTGAAATCATGAGCCGAAACCTGTCATCTGTTCTAAAATGCATTTAAAGCTATGCGTTTCCCTCTGTGCACTGCTTTTACTGTAGTCCACAAATTCTGGTATTTTATGTTTCAATTTCTGTTCAGAACATTTTCTGGCTTTCCTTTGATTTCTTCTTTGACCCATGAGTTATTTATAAAGTGTTGTTTAATTTCCAAATACTTTGGAGGTTTTCCACAATTTTTTTGGGTTATTGAATTCTAATGTAACTCCGCGGTAGTCATAATTTCTAGGATTCCCACCTTCGTAAGTGCATTCAGTCTTGCTTTATGGCCCCGCATGTGATCGATCTTGGTGAATATTCTGTGGACAGGTGAAAAGAGTGTGCCTTCTGCTCTGGTCGCTTGGCTGGTTTTACCAGATGTCATTGAGTCAGGGTGGTTGATGGTGCTGCTATGTTGTTCATACACTCACTGGTTTTAGGTCTACTCTTCCACCAGTTACTAAGAAAGGAATATTCAAATTTCTAACTAATTCCCAAGGAAGCCAAAGAAGGCTTCACATCAGGTATAATACGCAAGATACCTAGATCCTTCCAGATGTGAGTAAAAATTCAATAGACTATTAACTGGAAAAAAAAAAAGAATCCTAGAGTAAAATATATTAGTACTTAAAGTTAACTGAAAAAAATTATAAAATTTTGCCTATTTTATGACTACAAGTATCTTTAAAACATGTTTTTGTTCACAGATAAGACTAAGAACATATTAGAAAAATGGGATTTGGAATATTCGTGTCAATTTCCTACTTTATTATCTTGTTAATGCTGTTTTACTTCACCTTGTAAAGTAAAAGAATAATTAAAATTTGGATTCAGTATGCTGAGGTAATGATAAGTGTCTTGACGTATCCAGAATTTAATTACAAAAAACCTTTTTTGTGAAATGCAAAGTAGGTATGAAGAAAGAGAGAACTGGAGGCTTCACATTACAGCCAGTTCATGAAGAACCTTGGAGGCATGCTGAGGGCTCGGTGTTTTATCCCAGTGGTAACAGGAACCACTGAAGGATTTCTGGGAGTGAGTGACGGGATGGCAGATGGGATTTGTCAAGACCACTTTGGCAGGAAAGTGGAGCATTGAAAGCAGAGACAATCCATTTAGTATTTAGGCAAAGTTCCCGTGATTTTATTGCAGGTCATTGACAATCTAAATCGGAGCGGGTTGCTTGAACTTGGGGAAGGATTTCTGAAAAAAAAAATTAATTTGGGGATCTTCGTTATGTGAATAATTAGAGAAGGGAGTTCCAATACATTGAGGCTTGATGATAAGTTGCACTAGAAATCAAGCTGAAAAAAACAAAAGAATCCTTAGGAAGAGACAGGTAAATCCTTTGTTAGGTTTTAAATATAGGAAGTTCGAGTTGCCTCTGGAACTTTTTGGTAGAATTTCAGTGGTCAGCTAGAAATAGAGCTTTATGGCTTGGCACAAAATCCTAGAGATGGATAAAATATTTCAAAGAAGGAAAACAGGAGTAAGGATAGTAATCTGGGCAAAAGGATTGGGACAAAAGTGAAAGCGAATGGGTTAGGCAGAACACAGAAATGTGTGTCAAGTTCAGCCACTTCAGTGCTTTCTGTGCAAGGAGGTCAACCGGCTCTGCTAAGGAGAAGCAAAATTTTTCCTAATGCATCTCAGCTATTTCTGCCCAAGGTGAGATAAAATGAGTCATCCTAGACCTTCATTTCTGGAGTTATTTCTAATTTGAAATGGTCTGGCTTTATGTTTTGGGCCCAATCTCAAAGAATCATTTTGTTTTTCTTCCCCCATAGCTAATGGTAGGGAATGATGTAATTCAATTTTCTCTAAGTTAAATCTATTACCCTTGATCTTACAAGCCTTCTTCCTTTTCCCCTCTCCCTCCAAAAGATAATTTTACAATGACAGTAGGTATGAACCTGAGGGTTTTGCATCTTTGAGCCGCTGAATGATTGCGGATAAGCGTCGTCAAGTTGAAGAATTCATGACATTGTGGTTTTTCTGCTGAGGGACTCTTGTTTTATTTCAGGTGGTTTAGAGAATTCGAGCTCACTCCCGTCTCCCCGGTACTCCACAACCACATCAGCACAGATAAGCCATTGTCGAAAGGGCTGGAGTCAAGAGCACATTGATCTTTCATAGTGGAAGCAATTTCCTGTTTTCCAAACTTGTAATGAGATTTTAAAAATACAAACAAATCTAATATATCCACAGCAGAGATTACAGAGTCGGATGAATGCAGACAAAGTGATGTTTAAACTATTGTAACCTTCCCTAACATTCTATTGGTAGTGTGCCAGCCGTTTTTCTGCACTTGGAGTGGAGAGGATCTAGAATAAATACAGAAGTTTCCCAAAATGTATGGCCTACGGCTGAAATGTATATGTAATTTGCATTCATTGGAGAAAGGAAGACCCTATCTTTTAGTCTCTAAAATATTTTCGAGATTAATTTGTATTTTAAAATATGAGAAAAAGAAATTTGTTCTTTCTAGGGGACTCATGTTCTAATGCTGCGGTTTGTGCTGTGAAAATACTCAGGACCAATTCCTGCTCCCTCCCCCCAATAGAAGATACATATTTAGCGATTGAAAGACTTCTGGTAGTCTAAAACCTTAAGACAATTTTTAGATTTTCAACTTGAAGATGATTTTCTTTCAGAAATTCAGCACGATTACCACCTCTACCAGTAATAATAACGCTATGATCACATTAGAAATGGTTGATGTACACCATCCATACTTCAAGTTATCATATGCTTTAGAATATGATATTCTAAAGCAAGTTATCATATGCTTTATTCATCATGGAATAAAATGAGGAAGTCTGTTCATACTAAATATGTGCGATATTGAGCTACCCCTTTCCACACCCTACACTAATCTACTTCATTTTATTTCCAGTGGGGTCATCACACTTGCTGAGGCCTTTGCTACTTAACCGCTGGGCTAAGGAAGGCGGTTCCTTGAGGGCCTGTCCGTTGCCTTCCAGTCTGTTCCCTCTACTTCCCTCTACCTGACATACCTCTCTCAGGTTAATATTCCCAAAAGACCATCTGATCATTTGCACAGGACAAGGTGGCCTGCCTTTCATGAGTTTTGCTGTCTAGAATCTAGGCGAGAGAAACATCTAAAGTGAGACCTAAGAGACTCAATTGGTCCAGGACCGAAATAGTAAAGAGTTGATTATGGATAGTCAAAGAGGAAATATATTTCCTTGATGACTTATATTTTACTTTCCCACTTACTGAAGCTCCTCCACCAAAAGTTAAAAATAAATTTTAATTTACTTAACCATGTTCCAGGAAGATGGTACTTCCTAACGGTGGTAGCTGAACTTCGTTCCTTAACCCCTGCTGCTGCTCTCGTCCCCTCTCCTCACCCTAACACTTCCTTTCATTGAACCATCGAGTCTGAGAGTTCTCTGCATAGACCTTATGCTCCCACCACTCCGTCCCTTTGCATATGGAGTAGAGTGTTGTCTCAGGCTCTCTGTTTTGCAAAAGCCTCTGCATCTGATAGGGTAGCTTCAACTGCTTCCATGCGTGTTCTCCTGATACCATCAGGCAGAAATAGCAGATCGCTGTTTTTGTGCTGCACTCATATCACCAGTGCAAACCCACACACTACAGCCAAGGGCAGTTCTCAACCAGACTAATAAGGATCCAGTGAAACCACTGATTGTGCTCATTCTTCACATTCAATAAACATTCACTGGAGGTTTCTCCCTTTTTATAAGGTACAGTGAGGGTCCAATGCTAACAAGTACTGAGCTCTTGCTTTCTCTACGGCACAGCACTCAGAACTTGACCTACATCCCATTGTTTTTACTAATCCTCAACAAAAGCTCTCAAAGGGAGGCGTTACTACTTTCATTGAAAAGGTGGTGAAATAAGGAACATAGTGGCTAAAATGTTTACCGGTGCTGCCCAGCCAGGAGCTGGAGCATACCATTGGACAAAAAGCAATACCACCCTTCTCGGATATGCGTCTCACTTGTTACTCAGGAGCCTGAAGGAACAAGCACTTTAAACTATCCACAGGCCCTGGGGAACTATGCGACTTGCCCAAGGTCTGTGGAATATAAGGCACAGCTGAAATCGAGTGAAAGGTTACTTCAGATCTATGTTTTTAAAGTAAATTATTCCACTTGTTGCATATTTAATTATTAAACAATAATTTATTGAATTTTTAAATTCTGCATTTTTTCATGACCTATCACTGCCACAGTGATGTGCTTCAGTTAGTGATGTTACTTTCTGATGTCAGGTTTTAGCCAAAAAAAGTGCAATTTTGCATGTTTTTAAAAATAACCATGCCTTGCTTTTACGCCTGCACCCATGTCTAAGTGCATAAAATTCCCACGAGAAGTCAGGAAAAACAGTCCACCAGCACTCCAGTAACTTTATAATGTCACATTACTCCAGGAACTTTATAATGTAACATTATTAACATCTGTATCCACAACTCCATTTGTCCAAAGTAAGTAGCTCTGCCTGAGCTTTATTATGTTTTTGAGCTAAAGGAGATGCAGAAAGCAATGACATAGCGCGTAGCACGGGGTTGCCAGTACTAGTTCAAACTGGACCTGCCGGCTAGCCCCGATCCCCCACCTATGAGTCCAACAAATAAATGATAACTGTTGGCACAGTGTTTATACTGTTATTTTTATAGTTCACAATTTACAGCCCTGGCTGTCCTTGGGAGGTGTGGGGTATTTGCTACCATCTCCTCCAGGGAGGATTCATCGAATGGGAAGTTGACATCAGCACTCAGAGAAAATTCAGGATCATTCTACTATATTTCACGTGCCAAGAAGCATTACTATTCTTCATTGACTGTGTACAGAGGATTAATTATGCTGTCACTTGGTGCATTTACGTCCTTGGTGGTTGCGTTGGCTCGCTGATTTTAAAATGGTCCGTGTGTGTCCTGCAGTGGGACTTGCCTGCTACCAAGCTGGCCCTGTCTGTGTCTCAGAACACCCAGTGGAAAAAGTCTTCATCAGCTCGTTATTTTTAGTTCTTTAAGGAAATCTGGGTTGATGTATTTTTCACTAAATTAATGGCTAGTAGCATACAACGATTAAGAGCTAAAATGTTTAGGCTTTATTCCCAACTTTACTTAACCCCAACCCCAACCCCAACCCCTACCCTACCCCCACCTCCACCCCCACTCCACCCCCACCTAGCCAAGTTGGGAATCGCTGGCTCTGTGAGGTAGGGTGGGGAAGCCCTCACTCAAACATTCTGCACCTGAGTGTCCTCGACTTTAGAAACATGGGGAATAATAATGTCCACATCAGAGTGAGGAGAGGAGTGAATGAGATGAAGCAAACCACGTACATAACAGACAGTCTAGTCACTGACATTCAAAAACATAGCCATCGTTTTAAACCACTATTATTGCACAGGATTGCTGAATAGCAATTATATAAATATATAGTCACTGGAGCAGTGATTGCAAGCTTTTAGTTTTCTTTTCCTGTTTTGTAATGATCTATCTAGGAGCTTAATTTCTGCTTATCTATTTGTATGGTATATCTACTCTCTTTTCAACAGAAATAAGTGACCACCATTCAAAATATTCCTTCTTGGACGTTTTCCCCTTCCTAGTACCTGATGGAAAGACTATGCTCAAATAAATCTGGATTTTACAACTGTAGGCCAGTGATTAACTTTGAATTATGGTCGTTTCTTTCCATTCATATCATTTAAGTGAATTCCTTTGGATGAAACCGACACCATCAAATCAATTTAGCTCCCTCTCCCTGATTCTGAAGCAAACACTAGGATTTCTGAATGGAACAATAATGTAATGCATCTTATCTCTGGATCGTTAGCAACATAAGCACCATAATGCGTGCTATTTCATCACTTCCCTGCAGGGACAACTCTGTTTTCCTTCTTCAGTCCTTGTCCTGCAGAAATCAAGGTGCTCTTTTTAAAGCTAAAAATTAAACCATATCACACTGGCTATCTCACTTTGGAAAACACACACACACACATACACATGTGTTCACGCGCGCGCACACAGAGCCTCCTTAGCACTGTCTGCATGGCCTTCTCTAAGTCAATTCCTGCCTTCCCCCAAGATCCAGTCCCTGCCTCTTTCTCTCTCGAACACTAAGTTCTAGTCACGTTCATCTTCTTGCTTTTCAAAGGAACTAAGTTCATACCTGACCCAGGATCTTTGTACTTGTTCTTTCTTTTTTTTAGAAGGCTCTTCCTCAGGTTTGCAAATACCTTCTAAAGCAGTGTCTCTGAGGGTTATGCCAATACAGCATCCCTATTGAAATACTTTGCTTGACTGCCCTTTTATCACAACAGCCCCCCACTTTTATAACTTTCAGTCTCTCTGTTTCACTTCATGATATTTATCACTATTTGAGATTTTAATAATTTACATAGCTATGTGTCTGTTACCTGTCCCTCCTACTAGACTGACTATAAGCTGTAGGAAGGCAAAGATTTTGACTATTTTGTTAATGGCTGTCTCCTTACACTCCAGAGCTTAGACCTAGGACTGGCTCAGAGAAAGGAGGTGGTCGAGATTATGAATGAACTAAAAAAAGAGCTGATCATGCATAAACTCAGACATGAGTAACCCAAATGTTTATTATTGCAAATACAGAAAACAATGTCTTGTCTTACAGTTAGCTTGTTTTTTTTTAATCAGAATGTCATTCATTCCCATTTATTCTGATGTGCCTATTTGCTTCTGCAAATGCCATTTAATGAATAAACCTATTATTATAAAAGTATATTTTATCACAAAAATCTATTAAAAACCTGCTGAATGAAAATTAAGAGCCATGTACCTTTTAAATCATTTAAGTCATTTTACTACTTCCAAAGTTATATTATCCACCTATGTAATACCCAAAATCTGACCTACTATTTCAGTAAAAGTCAATGAGATTCCCTCTTACTGAAACAGTATTTTTTTCTCTTCCTGACTTTTTAAAATATGTTGTGGGAATGTGAGCTATTGTGACTATGATATCTTATTAGTGTGGCCGAATTTCAATTAGAACTTTGAATTATGGAGAGTGAAAAAATAATTTGCATCTGGTTCAGCACACTGAGCTGTGGTACCGATAATGAGGTCATAGTATCCAAATGTGGAGATTCACTATAATTGAACTAAAGGAGTTTTTGAGAACAAACCAGTCAGGCAAAATGAAATTCATACTAAACATGCGACCTTAAGCTGTGACTAAGAAAGCGATTCCTCCACTGCCCTGCCTACACAGGCATCCTGACATGGAGAACAACTGGACTGTTTCTAGAAGTTATGTTTCTCCAAGGTTAAATTCCAGGCCTGTACCTTCATAATGTATTCATTACATATCTTTCAATGAGAAACAATACAATCTCTAGCAAAATCTTAAAGAACAAAATCTGTATGAACTAAATTTTACAGCAATGACATTTCAGGACTAATTATAATCTGCTTAAAAATAGGAACCACTTCTTTATAAAAGTTTTTTCCCCTCCCCGTAAGAGATGGATTGAAGGAATGAAGGAGTCTCCCTTTCATTCTCTTACCCTTTATTGATTATCTTACATTTTTTCTGTGCCTCGGAAAAAGAGTTGGGAATGAATGAAAAATCAGCAATCCCTGAACATTTTCGATCAATGCATATTTGCGGTTCCTCCATCCCTCACCTAACTACACAGCAGGTCGCTCTCCTTACTTTAGGAAGAGAGGACAAACCTTGCAAGATTAGCTACACACTGTCGATCTTCTCCCACCAGGGTCTAACCTTAATGAACTATCTCGCTCAGTGTCTTCAGATGTGTTTTTCTTTATTCTCCAACTAGCCAATCCATATTTTAAAATGTATAACCGTGATTCATTAGTATTTTTAATTTTTCAAATGCCTAGCATAATGAGGGACTCAGAGTAGACCCTAATCAAACAAAAAAAAATCATGATTCTATTTAATCTAGGTCATAATACAATTGAGTCATTCTTTATATTAGAATACCAACGGAAGGAGTGTAAATGATATACTCTTTGATTACTTATTTTAATCACAAGTTTCCAAATTCCAAATTCTAACCAACTGAGCCATGCTGGTTGGGGCTTATTCACTTTTTTAACTGCAATGACTGCAATGGTGCTTGAAACACAAAGTCTTTAGTAAATATTAGTGGAATAAATGGATGAAGGAATGAATATTTTCTATCTTCACAATCATGAGAATTTTACTGATGCACTTAACACTATGTACAGCATATATCCCCTTAATTGGGAAAATAAATAGACAAACTTTTGTGGTAAGATCATATTATCAATAACATGTTTGAATGCATTTACTCAGTATTAACATGCATATTAAATACGTAAATATTTTGGAAAACAGATGACATCTTAAAATTCATTTACAAGGGTGGTCTAAAACAAATAAACAAACATGCAAACAAAAATGGAATCATCTTCTGAATAATGGGCCTCTTGTAATACAGGCTTCCCCCGCTAGGTGACTGTTCTAGGAACCCATCTGTATGAGCGTACCAGCTGGCATCATTGTGACAGGCTGTGTTTGGGTTCCCTGAATTTTTTTTTGGAGGATCCTTTCATTGTGTTTGCCCATTTCATGATGGGTAACATATGAGCACACCTGCCCACACCACACTGAGTGTTCAGCAGTTTTGGACCAAAACTGGCCCCACCCTCCCTAATCACCTGATTTCACCTCAAGCAACTTTTCTTTTGTTGTTTGAAAGAAGTCCTCAGAGGGAAATGTTTTGTGGATGTGGAAGAGGTGAAACAAAAAATAGCAGAAGCGCTAAAAGACTCAACATCGATGAGTTCAAAAACTGTTTTGAGCGGTAGAAGAAAGATCTTGATAGGTGTATTGCATCAAATGGAGAGTACTTTGAAGGTGACTGAAGTTTAAACACGTAAGAACAAATACACAATTTTTTATACATAAATTCTGGGGTTTTTGCGTCCCCCCTTA
>PVKM010035583.1:0-15124 GCA_004027735.1 Carollia perspicillata | reverse complement strand
GAATTGCCTTTTTAACTGCCACAATGATGAGGTTATATTCACTTTTCAAGGTGGGGTTATATCCTCATCGCTCTAGTAATCCCAGCACTAGACCGGTCTGGGGATGTGCATTTGAGTGAATGAATGAATGACTGAATTGTTATGCAGATGTAAGCAGTTTATCATAATTGTTTAGCTGACATTTAGAGTCTGGCTTTCTTGTTTCAGATTCTGTATTAGGAACTTGGAATACAAAGATGGACAAACAAGAATCTTTTTTCTCCTTCCCATTCACAGTAGAGTAGGAAAGATTCGCACATAAATGGATAGTTACTACAGAGTGCAGCGTAATGGACCATAAGTGCAGAGCAGATGCTATGAGCTTTCGTAATGCATCGTGAGGCATGTCTGATGTAAAGCTATGACTCGTGGCACTGCCTTATAGTGTGGGGTACCAAAAAGAACATGAAATCCTTCCGTTAGCTGGTGAGATTGGCGTCGGCTTCAGGAGGAAGCCAAGACTGTGAACCACTCTTGGTGGCCAGGTAAGACGAGGGCTGACACTACAAGAATACTTCCAACAAAATCAAACCACCTGTCACTGGGGGAAAATATTTTATAATTATTTCAAGCACCTGAGACAGTTTGAAAGCACCTCTTGTCCAATTCTCTCTACTACTTCCCTCCAGAAAAGGTTTGTTTTTTTTCCTTGCCTTTTCTCCTAAAATAGACTCCAGGGAAAATGATGAGGTTGATCTATTTTAGAAAGAATGCCGAGGTTTTAGCATCCTCCCTTTGACTTGTTTTCATTTATGTAAATCTTCTAGATCAATCTTGTTTTCTCCCTGGCTTTTGTGACCTCCTTCCCCCAGTTTCCCCGTGGAGACGGAATGAGCAGGGAACCTTTTCTCCAAGGCAACCTGTAATTAACTCCATGAACTTTGACAAGTCACTTAATCCCCTAAGAAGATTGTCTATACTCAAATGAGGTCTTTGATTCTAGACTTGATTTTAATGAGAACTACTGCGAGACCTAGAATCATCCATAAGGTTTTATTTCCTAATCATTACCTTCACCTTTCCACAGATAACTTACACAAAATTTCAGTTCTTCATTTATAATATCCTCTGTGGTCATCACTTTTTTTTCCATCTCCAAGTTTAAGATCTTACCAAGTATCCATCATTTTGAGTGCCCTCTCAGTAGGCCCCAGTTAAGGGAGAGGCATGAAGAGGCAGAGTGTAAAGTTACATGTACAGAGTTGTCCTTGAAGACGTGTAGTTATGTAGGATTGATTTAAGAGCAGAGAGGGTCTGGTGTTGGCACGAATGGCAAAAATCACCACCTCTCTGAATCTCAGGAATGCCTATATTCTTACAAAGTCTCAGTCCAACCATGGCCCCTGGATCAACCCACTGAGATAACACACTGAAAGAGAAAATAAAAGAGAGGAAGAAGAAAGAAATGACCAACACAGGGAAAGAAACTAACAAGCATTGCAGGCCCAGGGGTTCATCGTCCCTGGTGAATAAGACCTCATAGCTCCCTAGGAGATGTGGGTTAGTGCTTACGTTATGCACTTGGCCCATGGCCATAGAGCTTGAGGAGCATGCAGAATTTGAATGTGGGTTTTTAAACTCGGAGTCCTTTGTGAAAGTTAACTAAATGAACAGTGTGACGTGCACTAGAGACTCTTCTCGATGCTCTGGCACCATAGGGTTTTTTTCCCATCTGCTGTCAGGAGAGCATCAATCCTTTGAAGGCTCAAGCTGACACAATGCCATCTTTCCTCTTTCTCTTTTTTTAAAAAAAAGATAGGTCTCTTATCCTAGAATGGGTAGAAAGGTTGTTTCTTTCTGAGTCATATTCAATCAGGTGTCCATCCGAATTGCTTTTGTTTTTCATCAGACCTCTCGTTTCCGTTATACCAATTTAACCTCATGCTAATTTGTGCTTCAGTCTCTCAGGCCAGACAGGTACATCTGATGCATTCTACCTGCATTTTCAGATGGGAGTTAAATTAGGCATTGAAATATGGTCACATACATAAGAGCACCTGCATTTAGTCATCTTCCCGTTTTCATATGCTAGCCTAAAGTCTTGGCTCTTATCTATATTTAAAACTGACATTGTTAAATGCATAAACACATCTGAATTATTTATATTTAGGTTTATACAGTCTCCAGCTGCAACCGTATATTTCAATATCTTTAAATTCCGCGTTGCCATCTGGACCAGATTGCTGCTAAATCAAATCAGATAAACGTTACCTTTCCACTACCTCTGATTTATATCAACCATTCATTTCCAAAAGCACAGCCCTGTTAAATTCAATCTACTTTCAAAAAGCTTATGGAATTAGCTCAGTTTTGAGGATTTGATATTCGTTCTCTGAAGCTTCAACTCTGCAAAGGCCATTTGGGCAGATAGAGAAGCAGCCTGGAGCCAGCAGAGCTAGGAACACTGGATTTCATTGATTATTGGGCAAATCTTCCGAGCCTGACTTCATCCAATTACTCAAGACTTTTCTCTAATCAAGTTATTGTGAGCCAGTTCATAGACCACAGAAATAGAATATGCAGGTTTTAAAGTGTTAGGATGTTCCCTATAATTTAATCTGGCATCTGAGATGGAGGAGGGTTTTAGGCAACTATTTAAAAGGTAGATAGAGAGCCTGAACTTTCAGAATTGAATTTTTGTTGTCTATTCTACACTGATACTTATTTTTCCGGAGAAGAAAGGTGGGTTTAGCTAGCAAGCAAATCAGCGTCAGACACTTTCCACTTTTCCAAAGACGAGACCAGTTCTGAGATCCTAATATATTGGTGAAAACGATATAGCCTATATATGTTTGTCAACAAACACTGTCTATGCTTCAAGTAAAGCAGCAGAATGATTTTATAGTAAGAAAGTGAGAACACAAAAAGGAAGGCAGGGACCGGAAGGAAGGGAGGAAGGAAGGAGAGAAAGCAGGCACAAAATGGAGTGAAGCCTCAGGGTGGTAGTTAGGAGCCTGGATGATATGCACACATTACATTTATTTATATACAGTCACCTACAGATACTACCTTCCTCTTTCTCAACCCATATAGCTCCGAGTCTGAACTCATTTAGCAAGTCTAATGACTGGAACATGAAATATTTTCCAAATGGCTCCACTGAATGGATCTGCAGTCCATCAGCATACGGTTGGAATGATGTCATAAATGGTTACATTTTAATCCTTCCTGTATTTTCTAAATGGGAATGGGGAGGGGGTAAGCTGAGAGAAAGTGGCTTGCATATGGTATTCTAAGCCTGAATAACTGAATACAAATCCTAAATGTAGGCATGGAAAACCTGTTCTTTCTCAGTATGACTTAATGCTAATTTCTCTTGCACACATACAAAAAGAAATATGCCTCTCTTTAATGGTAAATTACCATTTATTGTAAATGTGCCATATGAAGGAAGCCATCAGTCATTATTATTGACCTATTATGATTCATTCTGCTTTACCCCGAATTAAATAAAAATGTGCACTTTAGGATAATACACTTTTAGTCCAAGTGTTCTTTCACTGGACTCGTGCCTGCTAGATTTTCCAATCACACAGCTGTGGGGGCAAACACTTGACTCGCAGAGCAAATACTTCATCATAATCATCAGGTTTCCTTCATTTCCCAGGTACAGGAGATAGTTTTAAATCTCTAACTTAACGGCATCTCATTGCGATGTGTGAAGTGAAAACTTGCATCTAGACAACAAAGAAGCTGAGTTCCCAAGTATGTCAGGGTTGCGTAGCGAAGAGCAGAGGAGAATAAGCCAAGGAGAGAATCTCGTTTAGCTGAATGGAAGGTGGAGATAGCTGAATGGAAGGTCGAAGAATTTGAGAAAGTTACTGTTGAGGAATAGATAAATTAAAAATTAGACTTGCCAGATGAAAGAAAAGTAAAAAAACCCGTCATAAACCTCTTGAGAAAATGCTAAACCTTCAGGAGAGAAAAATATAAATTATAAAGTAGAAAAGTAAAGAGAGGGATGCAAAGATAAGGTCATTAGAAACCTTATCTAATAGGAGTTCAAGAGTAGTAGTTAGCTCTGTGTGGGGGTAACTCACATTGCCTTCCTATTTTCTTATGTGTATTATCTGCAGTTAACATGTATTTCTGGTGTAATAATACACATATATTTTGAAGATAGTTTTACGATTCCTAAAAGGGCTTGTTCTGATCACTCACATCCAACATGTTAATTTCTTCTGAATTTCTGATTACGTATGATTACCAAGCAGAGGTCCAGTTTCCGCACATAGGAAGCAGCGATTGACAAGGTGAACTTGTAATTGAGGACACTCCTGTGTACACACTTCAAACATGCAGGGTAGTAGTGTCACTGATGCTGCTGTACATTCTTTGTTCTGAGGCCAGAGTGAAAAGTGCAGAATATTTAAATGGTAAATGAAAGAACAGCAAAACCAATTAACAGCATATGGAAAGAACTTAAGGGTCTGGTTACAGGGCTTGACAATACGCAAAAAGCCAGTGGGGGCTTGGGGTGGGCAGCCATTCCAGAAGCATAAAGTATTATTTGTAAGTGAAAAGGAAGACCTCAAACTATGTTCAGGGAAAATTGATAGTGTTTTTGCCACTCCCAAGAACTAATTTCAGGTATTACCGAGGAGGATGAAACAGTTCTAGAAGAGAGAATCAGAGGGTAAATAAAGGGCAGACCAGAGAAATTATTATAAGGACAAAAGTGTGTGTGTGCCAATTAGTAATAAATATTGTAGGAATAAAAATAGCCTTCAGCACGAAGAAGGAAGGTTACTTGTTAATTAAGGAAATTGAGAGGCTTATTGGACATCTAAAATATCGGGAAGGAAGATAATGAAGGCATAATTGCAGATAAAAATTATAAGAGTGTCAAAAATGACTGAGGAGCGCTGAAGTTGCAAATGAAATGGAAATATCAAAGCCGTGCAGATAATGTATTACTTGCATCTTAATTGCTGTAGGTAAAAGCAAAGGGAAGGATGATGACAGCAGCGTGCAGAAAGAACGTGGCGTTCACACCCATCTTTGAGAGCCACTCCACGGAGGGCGGGTCTCGTCAGACAGCCCTGGACATGATGCAGAACTATTTCCTCAGAGGCATTCGTTCTCAACATACAGTCAGTTTGTAAAAACTGGGACAGTCTGGATATTGGAATCTCTCTTTTTTTTTTTTCTCCCAGATGCCATTAGGTTGAAACCTGTGAAATCACTGATATTCTACAGTTACTAAATCGGCCATTGTCTATGGCTCATTGAATGAAATGTTCAAGGTGACCACTGCTCAAAGTTAAAATAAATCATTTGTGGACTATTATTTGGATCCTTTATGCCAAATGTAATTCTGACATTGAAGAAACATAAACCACTTGTAGCCCGAAGCTAAATTTTTATTTAGCATGTAGTGCTCCTTTCTCTGATCGTGGAGATAATGTAGGCTGTGAACCCCTGACGACAGGTTCCTTCTTTTCTACTGTGTGTCCCAGGTGCACAGACACAAAAACGTTTGTCACCAAGTCATAATGATAAATAAGACCCCAAATAAATTTTGGCAGAATTGTGAGGTCAACTCTTTCTTTAAATAAAAACAAAATGTGAGCTTCTGGGGCGGAACCTGCATGGTGTCCTGACAGATCTCTCTGGAGGGTCACAAGGTTACCAGCCTTTCCACGATGTTCTCCCTCTACTGGGAGTTTTTACACAGTGGGTAAAATAAACCACCCATACGCAAATCGTTAAAGGAGTCTAATTCTGCCTGATGGATATTAACAAATATTTACATTAAAGAGAACATTTCTGCATCCCTCAAGGGGTTATGCCAGAGACTAACAAGACAAGACAGTTATTTTCAGCAACAGCCAAATAATTGGTATTTGATAGAGTTGTCTGATTCACTGATAATTAAAATTATAAATGGGTCTTGTTTTGCCTGAGTGATTATGTTCATGCTCTGGTGAATCTGCCCTTTAAGTACTGGGGCATGTAATTAGACCCCTCTTTGACCTTTGCATAGCATGGTGACCACATCTAGGCTGTGACATCCATGGCCTAGATAAGTGCTTAAAACCAGATGGTGTGTTCAGACAGAATTAACACAGGCTCCTGTTGCCATTCCTTGGCTTGTCATACACACACTACGGAGAGAGGGAGTGGGAATGCCATATCGCAGACAGGTTATACCACTGTTTCCAGACCTTCCTTCTTATCCCCTGAAAAACTTATTGATACATACATGATTCAAAATCCATTTTCTATAGCTTCCCTTTCTTCTCTCCTTAAATTGTTTTTCTACTGTGTCCTATATAATAAACTCATATTGGGCTAATGTAATGTATGTGTGTGGGGGTAGTATCTGGATTCCCCTAGGGACTAATTGAGTCGAACCACATAAAATAGCCAATATTCAACCTGTATTTGTACCACGCACCCACCCGAGTTGGATTCCCTCGTATGCCTAGATTTAGAATTGCAGCTTTGGAGAGCTTCATCCCTGGTTACAAGAGTCTCTCTGTCCCAGTCCTTTCACTTGACAGATGAAGAAACCAAAGCACACAGAGCTTAAAGGTTAAATGATGTGCCGAAAAATACTCAGCTGATGAGGGGAGATCAGGACTCCAACTCACTTCTCCTGGTTTCACTTTTCTGGCTTCTTGGTTAAAAAGATGACCCAATCGTGGTAAGAGAGTGTATCCACCAAGTAACATAAGTCGAACGGTTCCCTCTACTCTCGGTTCCCCCCAATTCTAATTATGTACAATATTCTGTGAAACTCTGGGTTCTACATATTTTCTCAGTGATATCACACAAGAATATTTAGTGGTAGGGCTCAGAATCATCTTAAGCTCCAACATTTTAATATGAGAGGGAGTTAGGACATATTTGATAAGAAGGTGGTTGTTGGGGGCCGAGGAGAAAGGGGACCCATCTTTCTTTTAACCAGAATAGTTTCACTTTTATCTCCTTTAAAATACGTTGATGTCCCACATGAGATTACATTTGGGGGGAAAAAAAAGCTTGGAAATCACCAGAATCCATCAAACTGTACAAGCATGTAGGAGAGCATAAGTGAGAGGGTTTACCTAAATCCAAGGTCTCACTAGGCTAGCAGCCCATGCTGTTACTCAGTGAGTACTCTCCAGGCCAGAAACAAGCAGAGGGGAGACTCATGGCTTATCAGCTTTCTCCACCCCTGTTTTTAATAACTCATATATATTCTGATTTGCAACCACTGCTTAATGAGACATTGCATTTTGCCACACTTCACTTGTGGAATTCTAAATAGTGTCAGACCTTTATTGTAAACGAATGAAAACTTCATGTGTACCACATAGAGTGTGAGATTGGGGCAACTTCCCTCACTGCTAGATCATCACCCATCCTCAAGCTTCACACATTGGCCCGAGATAGCATCCCTGGTAGCCTTTTAAAAAATCAGACTGTACATGAACTCAGCTGATCAAAAGCCAGCAATGTCCCAATCAGAAGACCTTTTTGTTTTCACCAACTATCTAAATGCAGGCACCAAACTGGTATATTAATTGATGTTTTAGTTTATGAAAAATATACATCAACTGAGGGAGAGTGTACCAAGGCTTGTTGTACCCAAAGTGGCTGAAGGGAAAGAGTGAGACAAAGACTGCAGATTGGAAATAGGTGCTATAAAATGGGGGTGTCAAACTCATTTTCACCAGGACCCCATCAGCCTCACAGTTGCCTTCGAAGGGCCGAATGTAATGTTAGGACCGTATGTATGTAACTACTCCTTAACTAGGGGCAAGGAGCTTGGTGCTGCCGCCAGGTAGGAACAAGGTGCTGGCCGGATAAAGCAAGGTAGAGGGCCAGATTTGGCCCACGGGCCTTGTGTTTGCCACCTGTGTTATAAAACAACCTAAATGGGAAGTCCTGAAAGAAAAAAATGCAATCCACCTCCCACATAACATTTGCCAGGGGCCTCGTCAGCTCCAGAGCCAGCCCTGTGTGAGGGACTGAGCACTGCCGATTACCCCAACTTGTTTTCTTGGCATTGTTACCCCTGAATTAATGATACTGATGAAGTTATAGTAGATCAATGTTGGAGGCATTCATTACAATCTTGATGAGGGTGAGTCTTCTGTCACAGGAACAGTCCAAAATAAAAATCATATTTTAAACGCTATGAACATGGAGTTACCAAGAGCAACTCTGATCTTTAATGATTGAGAGTATCTCAGGATGACTTGAGTGGCAAAAATAAGTTATTCGAGTGACCATTTCCTCTCTTTCTTTTTTCAGATCAAGTAATACACACATATTAACTTACAGAAATCCCCACCTCAACAGAAAGGTATGAACTGAAATAACAGTTACCATTTATGAAATATTTAATTATTCCCTAGGCACTGTGCTAGCTGCCGTACCCTCGTCAATCGTGTACTTCTCACAACACTTTCTGAAACAGGTGCTCTGTCCTGCTCTCATGCTACAGTTGAGGAAACAGACAAAGACGGGCAGAGCAACTCGCCCAATGTTATTATACAAATAGCACGTTTCAGTAGAACTTTCCACCAATGATGAAGCTTCTCTATACTGCATTTTCTAATACAGGGGCTACTAGCCCTATGTAGCTGTGGAGTACGTGATGTATGGCGAGAGCCACATTTACTGTTAATTTCATTTGATTTGAATTAACTTACATTTAAATTGTCACTATGAATAGTGGCTACCACATGAGGTAGCACAGCTCCAGGGGTTGTGTACTTGACCTTTGTGCTCTGCTGCAAAGCTTCAGTTGCTCTTCTATACTTTATCCTTTCAGACTAGAAGGGTCAGATCTCAGGATACGTACATATCCCGTTGTTTCTCTGGAGAACGCTGAGTAACAACACCTCCTCCAGGAAGCTTTAATACCACCGATCAACTGTATAATCTTTTTGTGCACTATATGCATGTCTATGCTTTCTACATAAAGCAAGTAACATCTTCATCCCTGGAATCAATTTCAACTTCTGCTTCGTGTGTGTAATATCAGTCCCAAGGAGGATGCATGCTGTCCAATACCACGACAGCCAGTAGCCGTGTGTGTCTACTGAGCCCTTAAGTGTGACTACTTTGAATTGAAATACTGTGTAAGCATAGGATACACACTGGATTTTGAAGACTTAGTGCGAAAAAGGATGCAAAACAGCTCATTAAAAATGTATATTGTAACTACATGTTGAAATCATAGCACTTTGGATGTATCAGGTTAAATAAAATACTGTACTAAAGTTAATTTCACCTCTCACTGCTTCTCTACATGTGGCTACTAGAAAATTTATGATTACATATGTATCTTGCATTCTATTTCTACTGGACAGTGCTGCTCATGGAAGCTCCTTTTATTTGGTTCTTCTGGGGTACGTAATCCTTTTACTCATTGGTCAGTCAATAGTGGGCGATCATTTGTAATGCCTCTTATATGGATAGGAGCTACTTTTTCCTACAGAATTTACTTCTTGGCTTTCAAAACCTGGTTTTACACTAACACAATGTAATAAAGAGAATCAGATTATTATGTCCCTCTCAATAGTCTATAATTAGGTGATTGACTCCTAACACTCATCAAATGAACTTCCCTGATTATTTTTAAATCCCACAAATAAAAAATAGTTGAAAATAGGAAGCCAAGCCTAGATAGTGCTTTAATTTAAGCAATTGAAATATCCATTCTTCTAAGGAAAATAAATTTTAAAAAATTTCTACAAAATGGTTGCCAAATTTCACTTCACATCAACCTCACTTTGAATTTTTAAATTGTTGCCATATGCTTTATATATGTCATTCAGTTTCCCACGTTTGTCAGCATATCTGAGTATACAGAACAGAAAAAGAACAGTGAACTCTTTGAACACCATTGTTGACCTTTTACAAATAACCAGATATTTCTCCAGCAAAATGGCTTTATTTGGGGACAACACACATTGCAATTCAGGATATGCAGCCTAATGGCAAATGTCATGCAAGTCCAGGGAACAAAGGAAAGGAGGGTTTTTTACAGACTTGGAAGGGGTTGTTGGAAAGGAAGAGTCCATTGGAAGAAACAGTTCAGAGCATAGTGACTTTCCATTGGCTGAGTTATGGCAGTCCCATTGGCCGAGCTGTTCCCTGGCCATGAGGAGTCTTTTCTTCTTCCTGCTGAGGTAGTGATGATATTGTTTCCTGTCTGAGATACAAGGTCCACTTCTTCCTGTTGGGGTTAGTAGTGTGGGTTGAATGACAGGCACGAGAGCTTTCTCTTCTATCCTCTCCACTCCACTTTAAATGAGGTTTCTGTTTATTAATTTTCACATGATCCATATCTTACCACCAGGCAAATGAGCTTAGAATCAGACCTGATTTTTGGTTCATATATGAAGATTTACAGGTTTCTATAATTCCCAAAGCCTCAGCTTCCTCATCTGCAAATTCCTGTCTTAAAATGATATTTTTAAATATGTATTTTATTGATTATGCTATGACAGTTGTCCCATTTTTGCTTCCCCTTTATTGCCCTCTGCTCTGTACACCCCCTCCCACCATCATTCCCCCACCTTAGTTCATGTCCCTGGGTCATACATATAAGTTCTTTGGCTTCTCCATTTCCTATACTATTCTTAACCTACCCCTGTCTATCTCCTACCTACCATTTATGCTACTTATTCTCTGTACCTTTTCCCCCTCTCTCCCCGTCCAGTCCCTGCTGATAAACCCCCATGCAATCTCCATTTCTGTGATCCTATTCCTGTTCTAGTTGTTTGCTTAGTTTGTTTTTGTTTTAGGTTCAGTTGTTAATAACTGTGAGTTTGTTGTCATTTTACTGTTCATATTTTTATCTTCCTTTTCTTGGATAAGTCCCTTTAACATTTCATATATTAAGGGCTTAGTGATGATGAACTCCTTTAACTTGTTTTTATCTGGGAAGCACTTTATCTGCCCTTCCATTCTAAATGATAGCTTTGCTGGATAGAGTAATCTTGGATATAGGTTCTTGCCTTTCCTGATTTCAAATACTTCTCTCCAGCCACTTCTTGCCTGCAAAATTTCTTTCGAGAAATCAGCTGACAGTCTTATGGGAACTCCTTTGTAGGTAACTCTCTCCTCTCCTGCTGCTTTTAAGATTCTCTCCTTAACTTTAAACTTGGTTAATGTAATGATGATGTGCCTTGGTGTGTTCCTCCTTGGCTCCAACTTCTTTGGGACTCTCTGAGCTTCCTGGACTTCCTGGAAGTCTATTTCCTTTGCCAGGTTGGGGAAATTCTCCATCATAATTTTTTTAATAAGTTTTCAATTTCTTGCTCTTCCTCTTCTCCTTTTGGTACCCCTATGATTCAGATATGGGAACGTTTAAAGATGTCCTGGAGGTTCCTAAGCCTCTCTTCATTTTTTTGAATTCCTGTTTCTTCATTCTGTTGAGGTTGAATGTCTTGTTCTTACTCCTATCCAAACCATTGATTTGAGTCCCAGTTTCTTTCCCTTCACTGTTGGTTCCAGGTACATTTTCCTTTATTACACTTTTCATAGCCTTCACTTTTTCATCTAATTTGCAACCAAATTCAACCAGTTCTGTGTGCATCCTGATTACCAGTGTTTTGAACTGTGCATCTGATAGGTTGGCTATCTCTTCATTACTTAGTTGTATTTTTTCTGGAGGTTTGATCTGTTCTTTCATTTGGGCCTTTTTTTTTTTTTGGCTCAGAGCATCATCTGTTATGTAGTAAGGGGTGGAGTCTTTGGTGTTCACCAGGGCAGGGCAAACCACGTGGCTGCATTGTGTTCTATGTGGGGGAGGGGCCTGACTGGGAACAGTGCCGCTTGCTCCTCTCTCCAATAGTTTTCAGTCACTTCCCCAGCTACCCACAATCAAATTGGTCCTTTCTGGTGCTGATTCCCAGGTGGGTGGGTTTGTGTACATTTCTAAGACCCTGTGGGTCTCTCCTATGAACTCTCCTGTGAGGCTGGGAGTTTCTCCTGCTGCCACCTCAACCCCCACAGGTGTTTTCAGTGAGGGGCTTTGAGGCTATATTTCCCGGTGCTGGAGCCCTGGGTTGTGTGGTCTGTCTCGCTCCCCAGTAGTTCCTCCTGGTTTATCTGCACTCGAGTGTGGAACCGCCCGGTCTGCAATCTGCTGCCTTGCTCTGTCCTCCAGCCACCACCTTGCTGTGAGTCTTCTCTGCCTGGCCGCCCATCTCCACCCCTCCTACCGATCTGGGTGAGTGTTTCTTCTTTAACTCTTTGGTTGTCAGACTTCCATACAGTTCGATTTTCTGTTACTTCTGGTTGTTATTGTTTTTAAATTTGTTGTTGTCCTTCTTTTGATTGTGTGAGGAGGCACAGTGTGTCTACCTATGCCTCCATCTTGGCCGGAAGTTGGTTGATCTTAAAATGATTATGGTAGGAATTACACGAGAGAATGCAGATAAAGTTTAGCATAATGCTAACACAAGACAGACACTCTAAACGTTCTATGTTAGTATTATGACCACTATTTCTTCTCTAACTTAGTATTGAACCTGTTTAAAGAATTTGTCACCATAATTTAGTGGCTTAAAGCAACATGCATGTGTCGTGTAGGTCAGCAGTCCAGCACAGCATGGCTGGCTCCTCAGCTTTGTCTCACCAGTTGAAATCAGCAGGCTGCTGTTTGCAAACTCTGAGGAAGAATCAGCTTCTAAGCTCATTCACGTTGTTGACAGAATTTTGTCCTTGAGGTCGTTGGCTGAAGTCCTTGTTTCCTAGCTGGCTGTTAGCTGAGGTCCACTCTCAGCGCCCAGACCTGCCTACATTCCTCGTCCTACCCAATACGTGAATCATCCCTTTGTCCGGTGTGTCCATGCTGTTAGTCACTTAGTAGCTTACCAGCTATCAGGTCAGCTGTCTTGGTCTCACAGTGTTGTGTTCAAGCACTCTTTCTTTTACTTAATAATGACCCCAAAGTGCAAGAGTAGTGATGCTGGCAATTTAGATATGCAAAGAGAAGCGGTCAAATTCTTTGTTGAAATGAAAAGGTATGCATGTATAGGGGAAAAAAACGTGTCTGTGTGTATAGGATTCAGTATTTTCCATGGTTTCAGGCACTCTGATACCAAATATTCACTTTTGTTTTTTTCCATTTAACATTAAAGCATGGACAATCCCCTATTGTATCATGTCATTTCATAATCTTTTAATTGCTACATTTTAATTGCTTATAATCCCCTATGTGGATATAACTACAACTTACTTACCTTTTTAACCTATTATAGACATTTACAATATTTCCAATTTTTTAATATCATACATACTGTTTCAGTAAAGAGATGTTTGCATAAGACTTTTTCTGTACTTAGTATTATTTTCCTAAGAATGTACAGAAATGAATTATTTTAAGCAAAAGACCAAAGATTTCATTTTAATCTTAACTCTGTACACTTTGGGGGATGTTCTTAAATGAATTTCCACTTGGTTGTCTTTTAGAAGTCACTTCAGTCTCCATTGCTGAGATTGAATTTGGGATAAAGCATGTTTTCGTTACAAGCATTGACCATCTTTGCACCCAGTAAAAGAAGGTTTGGAGCTCCCATGGGAGTTGAGAGGGCACAAAGGGTGGGACAAAGACTACACCAGTGGTGTTTGAAAAGGTGTTTCAAAGACAGTGACGACTGGGCGAATCCTTGAAATGTCAACCACAATGAAACGAAGAGAGTCGTAAACAAGAAGACTGCACGTGTTCAGCACCACCGTCTCTTTCTGAGTGACCTTATCACTCCTACGCTCTGGTACCTGGAGTTATGTGGGCCGTGAAATCTGAGAGCTCAGTGTCCCTTTTGTGGAACAGCAGTTTAAAACATTTCTATGTCCCAAGCTGACCATGAGGAGATCATTTTAGATCACTTACATCAAAGAGATCTCCCTTTTCTTCTGGTTGTGCCTTGGCAGACAAAGGCCACAATCTCTGGCCATGTTTGCTTTTGTTTTTTATTTGGGCCCCACATAGTACTGTCAGAACAAAAGACGGGCCACAGCTGTTATTCTGAGAGATTTATGTTCGTGTTGTCTGTTCCCCTCCATACCCCCATGAATGGGAAACTGGCCCACCTGGTGGATGTTAACCAGCACGGTACAGTGAAAATAGCATGACCTGTAGAAACAGCACATAGGGCTTCAAATGCCCGTTCCTCCACATATTGGCTGCAGGTCCAGGGGCAATTTACTTAATTGTTATGAACCTTTGTTTTCTCATTGCCAAAATGAAGTGGTTACCACACAGGCTGTAATTATATTGAGATGATGTTTGTAATAAACCGTCCAAGACTTTGCTTGCCAAAATCAGGATGCCTCTTGGTCTCTAACTCTGTCTCAGTACGTTCAACCTCCACCTCCACTCCAATCAAACAACTCTGAATTCTTTCTGGGAGTTTCAGGTGCATCTCTGTCCACGTTGCAACAAAGTGGTCCCTCAGCGTCTGCTTTGGCTTTCTGGGTATTTTATTCATTTTCTCAACAAATAATTATAAGTCTTAATATGTGCCAGGCACTGAGGATCAATGGGCAAAACAAATAAGCTTCCTACGTCCACACAGTTCTAGTGAGAGAGAAGGTGAGAAAACAAGATAAGTATATTCCTATCAAGCAGGGACCAGTGGGTACCAAGGAATGTGAAACAGGGCTGGGTTAGAAGATGTAGAGTGGGGAAGCGGGTGGTGCCGACGGCCTCTCTGGAAGGGATGGTTGAGATGGCCTGTAGGGCACTTAAGCCATTTGCTTCCAAACTGCTTCTGTTGACGCTTTCTTGTGGGGAAGCCTATGGTCTGTGGCTGCGGGAGATTGGCGGTGCTGAGGAAGGAATGTGCCTCTATTATCCCCGATCCTGTTCCCTGCTCACCCCCCAGCAACCCTGTTTAACTAAATCACGTGGTTCCCAAAGCACTAAACGTCCCAGTCTTTCATGAAACCAGAACCTTTAGGTTCTCACCTTACCTCTTCTGGACCAAAACATTCGAAGCATTCATTTGGACACGTTTCTTCTTTATCCCTTTCCCCCTCACACTTCTTTTACTCCTCAAAAACAACTTTCTTCCTCAGGACACAGCAAAAGCTCTCTGACTTACCCATTCATGCTAATGGGTGCCCTCACCTC
>PVKM010035582.1:0-15125 GCA_004027735.1 Carollia perspicillata | reverse complement strand
TGTTAAAAGATGGTGTCCCTAAATAGCCTGTTTTCTTCTCCCTCTCCATTTGGTAGACCAGATGTTTGGCTTTTTATTTGTTGAAGAATGCATAGAGTTCCCATATGTCTTTAAAAAAATCGTAGCTTCTAAAAATAAAGCTCTCTTTCTAAATGGCAGTGGGCCATAGATAAAAAACAACATGTGTTGTAACTCAGAATGTCTGTTGCTGTGGTTACACTTTTGTGATTTATTTGTAAAGTACTTGACATACATGTATACTTGAATGTCCCTTACTTTACAAGAAAGATGGGTTAAGGCTGTTCTCTTACTTTTGTAAGAAATGGGGTACATGTGGAAATTGAATCTGCTGGTCAGTGATAAAGCTGAGATGAGGCCTCCAAAGTCTCCTGTCTTTACAGCATCCATCTTACTTCACTAAGAGTAATACAGGTCTCAACTCACTATATCTCCCATTTCCAACCATCGTCAATTTTTTACATCTGACTGTGTGATGGCTTTAAGCATGCTTATTTCACTCAGTGAACTCATCGCACTTTTTTAACTGAAGAATTTATTGTATGAGTTTTTGTTGTTCCTATTTCAAAAGATCTCTTCTAAAGTTGCAGATTCTTCCTCCAGGAGTAACACAGATCTTTAGGGAGTGAGGTTTATTTTAGCTCCATAGACTTTCCTTATCAGGAAAAATGGGGGGAAAGACAATGGAAAAACAAACAAACAGATAAATGTTATTAATCATGAAAATGCAAGAAAGAACCACCCAAGTTATAAAGACAAGGAGTCAAATGTCTGAATACAGAGGAAGATGGTCACTAGTATGTAACTATTGAGTTGATGTGTGTCCACAATAAATATCAAATCTGGAGTTAACTTAGCAAATACATAAACTTATAAACTTAGCAAATATATAAACTTAGCAAATCTACTTAGAAGAACATATCTCCATTAAACTAAATTTTGATTGTATTTGCTTTTTAATCTACATAGAGCTTGTATTTCAAATTAGAGTTATTAACTTACAACTTTTCTTTTGTGTAATGATTTTTAGTAACACCATCCCAATATCACAAGGCATCCTTTGACTTTCCTTAAAGCATCTAAATATCCTTTTCATGCAGTTGCAGTTTAATATTTAATTAATTGTTAGAAAGTATGTACACAATCACCACCTTAGTATTTAAAAAAATATTTGTAAGTACTAGCTAATGAGATCAGATAAAGGAAAGAAATAACCTGTAAAAATGGAAAGGTAGAAGCAAAGCTATTATTTTTCAGATAATCTTTTCTACTTAGAAAAATAAGTAAAGATAACAGAAAAAAATGAAAAAGACAGAGAATCCAATAGGTTAATAAAATTAATTTAAAAATTCAATAACTGAAGAGGAGATTCAAGATGGTAAGTGAGCAGGTGGAAGCTATACTCACTTCCTCCCAATATCAAGTTGTATTACAACTAAATTATAAAACAATTATCCTGAATAACCAACTGAGGAATAGCTGAAGATAACCAAGGATTTATAACCAAGGTATTATAACCAAGGATTTATAGAAGAAGCCACATCAAGAGTGTTAGAACAGAGACATGAAAAGGGCTGGGCCTGCTCTCACAGGTGGCAGCTGAGGTTCTAGAGGGATATCTCAGCCATGGGAAATCTAAACCATAGGACAGACTACCCAGCCTAGAGTGCTAGCCTAGAAGAGGCACCCACATAACATCTGCCTGTGAAAATCTGTAGGCACTCTGTCTGTCAGGGAGAAACCACAGTTACATGACATACTCAATCAGATGGATTTAAATAATATCTTTGTAGCATTTCATCCCAAAGCAACAGAATATACATACTTTTCACATGCACATAGAACATTTTCTAGGATAGACCACATGATAGGACACATAACAAGTCTCAATAAATTTAAGAAGACTGAAATCATATTAAGCATCTTCTATGACCATGATAGTATGAAAGCAGAAATCAATCACAGGAAAAAACTGAAAACCACACAAAGACGAGGAGGCTAAGTAATGTGCTACTAAACAGTGAATGGGTTAACAATGAGATCAAGGAAAAAATCAAAACATACCTTGAAACAAATAAAAATGAGAATACAACACCCTAGAATCTATGAGACACAGCAAAAGCAGTCCTAAGAAGACAATTTGTAGCATTACATGCCTATCTCAAGAAACAAGAAACATTTCAAATTAACAATCTAACTTTATGCTTAAAGGAATTGGGAAAAACAACAAAAAAGCCCAAAGTGAGCACAATGAAGAAAATAATGAAGATCAGAACAAAAACAAATGAAATTGAATCTAAAAAAACCCACAAAAGATCAATGAAACAAAAAGCTAGTTCTTTGAAAAAATAAACAAGATTTACAAACTATTAATCATATTAATCAAGAATAAGATAAGACCCAAGTAAATACAATCAGACATGAAAGGAAAGTAACATCTGACACCAAGGAAATGCTAAGAATTGTAAGAAAATATTACAAAGTTATATGCCAAATATTGGACAATTTGGATGAAATAGATAACTTCCTAGACACATACAATTTTTTTCAAAATTGATCAGTAAAAATCAGAGAATCTGAATAGGCAGATTACAACCAGTGAAATAAAATCAGTAATTAAAAAAAAAGCTCCCTGAAACAAGAGTTTTGGACCATATGGATTCACAGGTGAATTTTACCAAGCATTCGAAGAAGAACTAAAACCAACACTTTTCAAACTATTCCAAAAAATTCAAGAGAAGGGTAGACTCCTGAACTCATTTTACAAGGCTAGCATTATCTGAAACCCAAAACCAGAAAAATTCACTAAAAGAAAAAGAATTACAGGCCAATATCCCTGATGAACATAAATGCTAAAATCCTTAACAAATTATTAGCAAAACATATTCAGCAATACGTTAAAAAGATCATATACCACAATCAAGTAGAATTTATTCTGAGAATACAAGGTTGGTACAATAGTCACAAATCAATAAACGCAATCAAAATGAAGATTAAAAATCACATTATTATATCAATAGATGCATAAAAAGCATTTGATAAAATCCAGCACTCATTCATGATAAACAACTCTCAGCAAAGTGGGAATAACGGGAACATACCTCAACATATTAAAGGGCATATGTGACAAACCCACAGCCAGTATCATACTCCATAGGAAAAAACCACAAGTCTTAAATTTATTGAGACTTGTTATGTGTTCTATCATGTGGTCTATCCTAGAAAATGTTCTATGTGCATGTGAAAAGTATGCACATTCTGTTGCAATGGGATGAAATGCTCATCATCCCAAAGCAACAGGGAATCCTGTCGCACTGTTGGTGGATGTTTCCCTTAAGGCAGAGAATAAGAAAGAGACGTTGGCTTTCATCATTCTTGTGCAACATTCTAGTGGAAGTCTTAGCACAGCAAATAGGAAATAAAAGGCATCCAAACAGAAAAGGTAGTAGTAAAACTAATTACTTGCAAATAATATGATACTATGTAGGGAGAACCCTAAAGATTCCACCAAAATATAATAGACAAGCAGGATACAAAATAAATATTCAGAAACCGGTTGCATTTTATATGTCAGTAATAAACTATCAGAAAGGGAAACTAAGAAAACAATCAACTTCACAATTCCTTCAAAAAATGCCTATGAATGGCCTTGGCTGATGTGGCTCAGTGGATTGAGTGCTGGCCTGCTACTCAAAGGGTCGCTGGTTTGATTCCAAGTTAGGACACATGCCTGGGTTGCAGGCCAGGTCCCCAGTATGGGGCATGCAAGAGGCAACCACACATTAATGTTTCTCTTCCTCTCTTTCTCCCACCCTTCTCCTCTCTCTAAAAATAAATAAATAAATGTTTAAAAAGTACCTTGGAATGAATTTAACCAAAGATGTAAAAGACTTGTACTTGGAATACTATAAGACAATGAAAAAAGAAATTGAAGAAAATACAAATAATTGAAAACATACACCAAGTTCATGGATAGGAAGAATTAACATAATTAAAATGTCCATACTTCCTAAAGCAATCCATAAATTCAATGCAACTTCTCTAAAGATACCATTGGCTTATTTCACAGAACTAGAGCAAATATTCCAAAAGCATATGTGGAACCAGAAGAAACACCCCCAAAAGCCACAGCAATCTTGAGAATAAAGAACAGAGTTGAAGGAATCACTCTACCTGTTAGCAAACTATAGTTCAAGCCCATAGTATTCAAAACAGCATGGTACTGACATAAAAACAGACATATAGATCAATGGAACAAAATGGAGAGCCCCCAAATAAACCCATGACTTGATAGTCAATTAATATTTGGCAAAGGAGGGAAAAAAACATACAATGGGATAAAGATAGTCTATTCAAATAATGGTGTTGGGAAACTTGGACAGATATGCGCAAAAACATTAAACTAAACCAACTTCTTACACCATATATAAGAATAAACTTGAAATGGACGAAAGACTTAAATGTTATACTTTAAACCATAAAAATCTTACAAGAAATCATGAGCAGTAAAATCTTGGACTTATCATATAGCAATATTTTTTCTGATATATAACCTCTGGCAAAGGGAACAAAGCAAAAAATAAACAAATGGGACTATATCAATCTAAATTTTTTTGCACAGCAAAGGAAACCTTCAACAAAATGAAAACACAATACACTGACTCAGATAAGATATTTGCCAATGATATATTTCATAAGGAATTAACATGCAAAATTCATAAAGAACTTATAAAAATGCAACACCAAAATAGCAAACAAAACAAAACAAAACAAACAAACAAAAAGTAACCAAGCAATTCAATTAAAAATGGGTATGAGCAGAGGATCCAGGTAGACACTTCTTCAGAGGACACACAGATGGCCAATAGGCATATGAAAAGATGCTCAGTATCATTAGTCATCAGAGAAACATAAAGTTAAAACAACAGTGATATATCACCTCACATGTGTCAGAATAGCTATCATCAATAAACAAACAGAATTGTTGGCAAAGATGTGGAGAAAAGGGAATTCTGTTGCGCTGTTGGTGGGAATGCAGATTGGTACAGCCACTGTGGAAACCAGTATGGAGGTACCTCAGAAAATAGAAGTGGAACTGCCTTAGGACCCCGTGATTTCACTTTGGGAAATATATCCACAGAAACCTGAAACACTAATTGGAAAGCATATATGCACACCTATGTTAATTGCAGTGTTACTACAATAGCCACGTTTTGATAGCAGCCCAATTGTCCCATCAGTAGATGAGTGGATAAAACAGCTGTGGTACATTGATGTGATGCAAAACTACTTGACCTTTAAAAAGAAGGAAATCTTACCTTTTGCAACAGTTTGGGTGAAACTGGAGAGCATTATGCTAAGTAAAATAAGCCAGTCAGAGAAAGACAAGTACCAGATGACTCCACCCATATGTGGAATCTAAATAACACAACAAATAAACAAACAAAGCAGAAACAGACTCGTAGATACAGAAAACAGACTGATGGCTGTTGGGGTGGGAGTTGCAGGGTTAGGTGAAGAGAGTAAAAGGATTAATCAAAACCAAACAAATTAAAAAACCTAATTCAGACAATAGCAAGGTGAATACCAGAGGGAAAGAGGGGTGGGTGGGGTAAAGAGAGTGAAGTGGAGAATAAATGGTGAGGGAAGGAGACTTGACTTGGGCTGGTGAACACAAAATACAATATACAGATGCTATATTATATAACTGTACACTTGAAACCTATATAATTTTATTAACTAATTTTCCCCAATAAATTTAATATTTTTAAATATTAAATAAAATTAAAAATCAATAACTTTCATGTAAAAAACTCAACAGTTAGAAATATAAATGATAAACAAAATTATATATGTAAATATATACATACAGAGGTGGGCAAAAGTAGATTTACAGTTGTGAGTATGCAAAACACAGAGGTTATTCTTATATTATTACATATTTATTCATTGTCTTATTTATTATTAACTTCCTTTTGCCTATATACATAATATACAGATATAAAAATAGAAAATGGAATATAATCTGGCTATCTGAAACAACATGGATAAGTCTGGAGGGCATTGTGCAAAGTTAAATAAGCTAGACAAAAAGTAGAAAAAGATAAATAATCTATATGCATATTTATATTTGGAATGTAAAAAAAGTTGAACTCATAGAAGCAGAGAGTAGAATGGTTGTTGCCAAGGACTGGAGGATGGGGAAAATGGAAAGATGTTGGTTAAAATGGTAAAAATTGCAATTATAATAAGTTCTGGGGATCTAATGTACAGTATGGTGAATATAGTTAGCAACATTGTATTATGCTCTTGAAATGTGCTAAGAGAGTAAATATTAAGTGTTTGCACCACAAAAAAAAATGGTAATTTTGTGAGTTAATGAATGTATTAGCAAACTTGATTGTGGTAATCCTTTCCCAACCTATTTGTATATTAATCACACATTGTGCACCTTAAATCTGCATAATGTTATTTTTTAGTCATACCTCAATAAAATTGGAAAATATATGATGGACAAAAAGATTCAACTTATAATAGTAGCCAAACAATGAAGTGCCTTGTATAAATTCAACAAAAAAGTGTAATTTAAATATAAAAATTTATAATTTCACTGAAAACATTTTAAGAATTTAAATAAATAAAGCTCCTATTTATCTTATGAAATAAGCCTCAATTACAACACAAATTATTACCTGTAATTTAATCTACACAAGTAGTAAAAATCAATGAAAATGATTATTATTTTACCACTGCTTCATCTACACAAAAATAAATATTAAAAAATGAACAAATAAAATTTCCAAGAAATAAGATATAAATAATTACAAATATTTAACATGAACTACATGGAAAATAATGGACTCCAATAATAGACCTCAACAAATACAATGGTTTGTCATAAAGATGTTATTCATATCACTGGGGTAAAGTGTATGGTGTTACATGTACAGAATGTCCACCTAAAAAATACATCTGTCTTTCTCATTACTCAATATTGTAAGCATATTAATGACTTAAAATAACAACAATATGTGGGAAATTTTAATATTTTTGTAATGTCAAAAATGTGGGAACATTTTATGAATGTTACAAAATCCAGAACTATGTTTAATTGTTTTAAAAGCTAAATACTTAAAAATTTTATTAAAATTCACAGTGGGAAAAATGGACAAAACAAAGAGTATATTTTGCTAAGTACATATATTAATATCCAATTACAGCTTTGGAGAAATTCTCCTATAAATAATAAAAACACCAGTGGAAAAATTATGTATTCTAAAGTTTATGCTTAGTTGAAACAAAATACAAACATAGATAGGTGTAAGATTTTTAAGTTTCTTGGAACCCTTTTTTATGTTAGAATAAATGTTCACTACTCTGACATTCACATTCTTTCACTATTTATGTATGAATATCAGTGTGTGTATACAAGGTCTGTCCAGAAAAAGTCCAGCCATTGTTAACATAACGAGAATAGCTTGTGTGACATCGATGTGACCTGGCAGCCAAGGAGAGTTGACTGGAATGCACAAGTGTGAACAGTGAAGACTTCACTCTACCAGTCAGCGTGGGCAGTAGCTGCCATTGAGGGAGCATGTGTACTGTGTGGCTATCCTATTCAAAATGACTAAGTCAGTAGAGCAGCGAATCTGCATCAAATTTACATTTAGCTTGAACATTCTTCTATGGAAACTATTCAGATGATTCAGAGGCTGCAGTTATGGGCAACTGCTGATTGGAAGCTTCATCACAACAACATGTCTATTCATGCATCACATCTTGCACAGAGTTTTTTGGTGAAGCATCAAATCACCCAGGTGACTCAGCCCCACTACAGCCCAGATTTGGCACCCTGTGACTTCTGGCTTTTCCCAAAACTAAAATCAGCTTTAAAAGGGAAGATATTTCAGACTGTCTATGAGATTAAGGAAAATAAAATGGGGCAGCTGATAGAGATTAGAATAACTGTGTGAGGTCACAAATTGCCTATATTGAAGGGGACAGAGGTGTCATTGTCCTGTGTACAATGTTTCTTGTATCTTGTATCTTCTTCAATAAATGTGTCTATTTTTCACAGTACTTGGCTGGATAGTTCCTCATATGTGTGTACATGCCTGCAAGGAGAGGAAAGACTAAAATATTATGTTTAAACCTAGGTGTTTATATTTTCTGTATTTATTTTCTTACTAAAAATTCACTGATTTTTTACTCATAAATCCTTTCACTTATTCATACTTAAAAACAATGGTCCTCCCCTGCCTTTGAAGATTTTTACAGTTTTCTTACATCATAGTATATACTATATCGTCTTGTGCCATAAGACACCAACCATGGAATTGGCTAATGAGTTAAATTATTTTCCTTGTTCAATTAGTTTGAAGTTTTCTAATAGAAGATTAGCTAATTAATATTTTCAGGCACTCATTCTAATCATAAGTCCACTCTAGGAGTCAAGATATCATTTACTGATTATTATTATTTTTATAATTATTACTGGCTTTTAAAAGAATTGAAGTTCATGTTGACTGGGAAAACCTTTACAAAAAGATAGGATAAAAAATCAAGAACTTGGAATTTATTTAAGTAATTCAAACAATATCATGCATTTAATTTGTATCCATTTTAATCATCTTTTCATAATAAGAAAATCTGTTTACTTTGCATATTGCTAAGGACAATTTTAAGCTTGTATAAAAATTAGCATACTGTATTGATTACTTTGAATATCATTTAGCAATTCTTTGAAAGTGTTCTTAAATATTATCGTTCCTGCTCATGTTTGACCCTAGTTGGGTTAGTAGTGCTTCAATAAACATTCCTCTGGATTAGACTTAAAAATAATTACAGACATTTTTCTCTTCATGAATTCATTGTGTTGAAAGCCTGTCATTAGTTGAATACTGCTTCTTAGGTGCTCATGTTATATTACTGTATTATACAATGATGTGATGTAGGCACCTCACAAATTGTCCCTCTCAAGTTCCAATTCAACATGTAGTGTTTTGCTTTACTTATTTTTCTTTTTTAAGAACCTCTGTGAGTAAGTACTATGCTGGGTGCATTACATATTTTATTATTGCAATCCTCCCAACCGACCTATGGGGACATTTATCCCATTTTACTGATGAATAAACTGAGGCCTAGAGAAATGTTTTTGCTCCACCCAGGTCACCTAGCTGATAAAGATTAGAGCAAGAATTTAAACCTAAGCCTATCTCATGCTAAAACCCATATTCATTTGTTCCAATATATTAATTGGCAAGAATTTTATTCTCAATTGAATTGTGTTTCCACAAACATGTTATATGAGGTATTGTCTTTGTTTTAGAATGGATTAATATTTAGACTTATTGAAAACTCGTCCATTGGTTAGTGCAAAGCAAGTTGACCCTGACACTCCCAGCTACCGCAAGACAAGATCTAAGACAGTGAGTGACTCAACAACAACAACAAAGAGCCCCCTTGATGCTTTCTCATTTGATTCATCTGCTATCGCCTGACCTCATCAGTTCATTAACAAACTCTAGTGCCTGTTCTAAATGGAGGGACTAAAGTAGCTTCAAGCTTGCTGTCCTTTGGAATTTTAGGTTGTTCTGCACTGCACACTTTCTGACTAGTACTTCTGGCATACTGTATATTAATAGAATTTTGATATAGCAAAAACACTGTTGTGGGATTCATCATTTGGTAAGTCCTCCACCGTCTGCAGTTTTACAGAGCCATTTAATTAGCAATTTTACAGCCTCCTCTCCTCTCATTAAATTAATTAATAATTAAGTTCAAATATAGGCATCTTTAATGTCATAATTATATTTCAGTTTTATGGTCACTGGAGTTTAGCTCATTAAGAGAGGCACTCATAAACCATAGCCCTGTTTAGTGGCTGGAGCACTCTTGTCGCCGGGCTGCTTCCAGTTAGTATTTCCATCTCTGTTTCTTTTAGTAGCACTACCATTTTGCAGAGAGAAATTTCAGTCTTCATCCTCTGCAAGCACAAAACAACAATTCTAGTAACAATATCAAAAAATTCACGACACAGATTGTATAATTGTCATTCTAAGGGTCTGCTTGACTTTTATGATGTTTCCTTGGAATATTATTGTAGCATTAGGCCTCGCTGGGCTTTCTGATTGGATCAAATTCTCCCACCTTTACATTTGGCATTAAGCCCAAAGTAACCACGTCAAAGACTCATGAGTGATGTCCTCTCATTGACTTTATGATTTACTAAGTCAGTTATGACATTTCACACAATATGGTAGGCTGTACATTACTTTGGATAGAGTGGATTTATTTCCATCATTATCACTGATTAAACTGGCTTAGTTGAAGGGGCAAAACAAAACTTGCCTTTGAAATTGTTCTTATTTAATTTTGTTCACTTTCACATAACCCAGGACAGTGCTAATTATGCCTTGATGGAGCTCATATTTCTAATGTAATTCATATGTAAATTCTAATTTGATTCATATGGGAATGTTTGTGTTCCTTCCTTCATTTCAGGCAAGACCAGAAATACAGAATTAGAACTGTTTGGAAATAAAAACTTGATGTTGCCTTCTTTTGACCTGGCTTTGATTTGCTTTGCTTTGTTTTTCCTATAACAGAGCTTAATCACTTTGAAGGTTAAGATTTGAAACTGTAGTTTAAGGAATAAAAACTATTTTTACACCTTTAAAGAATTTAAGGGTATTTAAAGGTGCAAATTGCTTTCTCTCATGCTTACAGAAGTCTTACCATTTAAAACTTTACTCAAGTTTTCTATGAAAGAAGATATTCTTAAGGATCTTAAGGACTTTAAAATTATAGTCTTCATAAATTATATTAAAGGAAAATATGATAATTATTGTACAATATTGCTGACAGCAGAGTGTTATGAAGATAAAACAAGAGTGGAGCAAATCCTAAATTAAAAATTAATTTTTCAAAAATAGTAATGGGTATTTATAAGTGCGGGTAGGTCTACAGTATTATAACTGACAGTAGCTTTGAAGAACTGTAAGCTAAGTAAGACATATCATGTTTTAAAAAATGCACTATGCTGAACCAGTTAGGTATGTCAATATGTTAAATTGCAACCAGGCCAGGAGCAAGGAAAAACTGTAGGGTGTTCTATCTAAAATACTCAGTAAACTACCAGTGCAAGATAAGGCTAAGAGAAGACATGCAGCTGACAGGCGTGCCCTGAAGAACTGAGTGAGACACTGAAAGTGGTGAAGGCGAGAAGTGGCGGCGTGCTGAAGAGCACGGCTGGCCTCCTTTCAGTCTCCAGATGCGTGTGAGTGTGCTGTGTGTGCACACACCTGTGCTCCGCTCTGCAGTAAGAATGGAAGCCCAATAAATATTTATATGCCGCATTTTAGATAAGATCTTCAAATGTCTTCAATATGACTAAAGAAAAACTGGAAAAGATCTAAGATGACAACCTAAGCCTAAAAGGAAATATTATAATCACAACTAGATCAACCTATCCTCCACTTCAACACTCTTTTAAATTAAAAAAGTGGATTTCAGTTTTCTGTGTGAGCTTTCTTAATATACATCCACTAGATATTGCTTTGTAATGTATTTCACATTATAAGCCCAGGTAAGCTATGATGTCTTCATTAAGTAAAAATTGAAAACTGTAGAATCGACATAAACAAATAATAATTTGTTGGCAATTTGGTATCAGATCATATTTATACTATAGCGTGAAAGGGCATTTTCAGTCCAAATATCCTCACAAAGACTGACTTTATAATGTTTAGGACATAATTGCACTCACATTCAATATGCACACATATACACACACATCATGCCAACATTAGAGCTGTCCGAAACTATTTTCAATAATTGATTTGCCATTTAATTGAACAGCATAACTGACTAACATAGCTCATTACTTTACTCATTAGTTAATTATCAAAGAAAGTAGGACAAGTCAATAAAATGGAAGGCAGTAAATTCCAATACTAATTAGCACCACCATTTCCCTAGAGACATATTTAAGGGCAGATTGGCTACCTGAATGTCCTAGGACTTTGCAGGTGAGGGAGAAGGGTAGATGCCCCATAAATCTAGATTACTGGGCAGGAAGATGAGTAGACAGTAAGGAGACATGTGCACTTGTACTTAGCTACTGCTACCTCCACCGTTTAAATGGAAATACCGAAACACGTAGCTGTGAAGGAAAATCATTAGTAGGAGAGAGGAGACTTCATTTAGTATACGTTGAACACAATTGGAAAAGCAAACATCCATCATTTTTTCTTTTAAAATAATGTTTCCCACTCTGGTTTCTACCTCTAGTTTACAGACATTTTCAGAATGAATAACATTTATGTGTGGATTACTAATAAATGGATTCCATCTTCAACATAATTTGATTAGAGGAAGAAGGCCTTTTTAAAACTAACAAATCACTTTCTTTACTTACCAGGTAATCATGTATTTTACTTACAAAAGGTAACCATGTATTGTTAAATCCACATTAGACTTATGTAATCAAGATACGTTATTGTGCATTCATCATTCAGTAAATTACACACACAAATTCATTTGTGTGCATACACAAACACATATTCATTTACATTTAATTTTTTTCATTACATAGAACTAAATTCAAAGCCCCCTTACGTCAGTACTAGTTATATGCCTTTGGGAAAATGTTTCACATATTGAGTCTCAGTATCTTCTCATCTTTGTAGTGGGAACAACGAAACATACATTTCTGAGTTGCTGAGAAGCTGAAAAGAAATAATGTTTGTTCCAACAGAGTTTGTCATAGCACTGTACTTCCTCCTCTGTCCTTGGAGAAAATTCCTAATGAGCATGTATTAGGTTACAAATGGCCCAGAAAAATGGCTGACTTAGTCAATAGAAAATTGTTTATAAAGCAAGGTAGTCTGACCATGGAAATATTTTTTAAATGGTCCTAACTTATGGGCCTGATTATGAGTATGTCTGATTTGTCCTGATATGATGGGGCTTGACCACCAGGGGACCTCTGTTAGTGAGACAGCACTGTCTTCAGCCTGGCTGCTGCGGATATGATCTTTAGTAGAGCATTTCCAGTAAGAGATGTCCAATTTACTTGGTGTTAACCTTGATCACTTTTACCTTTAACCTCTCAAGGGTTGCTCATTTTTTTTTACGTTGTAGGGACACCACGCCTAATAGGTTGCACACTTTCACACTGATTTTGTACTTAGTTAAATTAAGTAAGAAAGGAAGAAACTGCGGCAATTGTACAGTCTGTGAAATTTCGCACAGTTATGTTCAAAGAGACACTCACAGAGTAGTTGCAGCTATTATTAACTCATAAATAATAAAATTGGGTGAAGATTTTCAAGGATACGCACTTAATAAAAGGTAAAGCAATGACTGAAAATTTCCTTTCCCAATTTCTAATGTTCTTTTCATGTCACAAATCTTATAGTCATTGAACATTATATTTAGAAGGACTTTCAAAACTGTCAAGTCAACTCTATTGCTTCAGAAAAGAAAATGCCATCTCTGAAAATTTAAGCAAATTCTGAAACCATATGCCTAGATGCTTTTATAGTTTGGTCTAGATTCTGGATTTCTTTACCTCATTTTCCAATGTCCCTTTATTAAACTATTTAAACTGCTCCCCTAGAGATTTACCTTATTCTCAATCTATTCTTTCTTGATCACTATTCTCGGCTTCATTGCTTTCGTACCTTTATAAAGGCTTGGAGTCAGTTCTGGGAAAAGTGGGGTTGGATATAAGAGGAGAAAGGAGATAATACTTTGTTAAGGAAAGAGCTGCAGGTTCCTAGAATTTGCCTCTATAGAATTTTTTAAAGATGTTATTTATTTATTTATTTTTAGAGAAAGGGGAAGAGAGAGACAGAAACCAGTGTGTAGTTGCCTCTCACATGCACCCCACTGGGGACCTAGCCTGGCATGACCCCACTGGGGATGTGTCCTGACTGGGAATCAAACCAGAAACCTTCTGGTTCACAAGCCTACACTCAATCCACTGACCCTCACCAGCCAGGGCTGCCTCTATAGACATTTAGATGCTGACTTTGGGTGAATGTGTGTTTATAAGGCTTTCTAGTTGCAAGGATGTCGAATGGGAGAGAGGAGCTGGAAGAAAACTCTCAGAATGGTGTATACTGATAAATGTGTAAATGCTCTTCTCGAACTACACTCACACCCAATGCCCAGCTTTATATCCCACTCTTGTCCCTATAGCTTCCTGTGCTCTTCCCACGTCAAATCCATCATATTCACAAAATATTCCTAGTGCATGCAGTCCTCAGGGCTTTGTTCATTCCAGGTACTCTACCCCAATTTTTTTTTCTTTTTATCACTACTGGACAAGACCCTACTCAGCCTAATAAGACACATCATAAACATCAATCCCATGAAGAAACTACCCATGCCTCTAGGAGGAATCAATTATGTGATCCCATAAGGCATTTTGTTAAGACTGAAGCCCACGTGCCGGAACATTTAGTTAGCCTCCTCCTCGGCTGGATCACAAGGGCACTGGAGGCAGCTCGTTTCTGTCACAAGTACCTGGCACAGAATCGAAGACACAATTCGGCACTTGACTAATATTAGTTGAATGAGTAAGTTAAAAATGTGAAAATAAGTGAAATTAAATAACTGAAAGCGTATTCTGAAATTTTTTTCTTTTTAAAAAATAATTAAAAAGAACTATAATAATATTGCATTTAATAATAAAGTAGCTACAGACTGTCATATTTAGAAAAGGTATTTTAAAAGATTACATATTTATATTTTAAAATATAATTTCTTAGTAAGTACATTAAAATATCTTGGATACAATTTTCTCTGATTTATCATTAAAACAAAAATTTTAGAAAAACATTCTAAATGAGTTTTGTAATAAGTAAACCCCAAGTTAAATCAAGTCACAACTCATTTTTTAACATATTATAGCTACAGTTGACATTATTTTCAAACCACAAGCAATAATTTCCTCTTTTAAAGCATGTTTTATAAGTACTGTATTAAGCTAAGCTCTCCTAAAGATTATGTGGAGAGTTTTTATCAGCATTCTTGAGAATCAGGCCTCAGGTGCTAATAAATGAAGGCTGAGATTTAAGGATGAAAATGTGGTGGGATAG